>JBBWSJ010000115.1:0-150430 GCA_038088505.1 Diaporthe velutina | reverse complement strand
ATAATTATTTTATCTTATATATAATTAGTTTTTTTTATAAAAAATTTATTAATAATTTTTTAAAAAATCTATATATAGGAATTATAATATTATAAATTATTAGTTTAATAAATTAGTTTATTAAGTATAAATATAAGTATTTTTTAAAGAAGCTATTTATTTATATAGATTTTATAATTATTTATTAATAAAATAGGTATAAATAGGTTAGGCTTATATTATTTATAAGCCTAAAAAATAGCTTATATAGAGGGGAGGGAGATAATTATAATATTTTAAATAAAGGTTTATTTAAAAGGTATAAAAAAAGAATTAATTTTTAAAATTTTAAAAATAAGTATATAGGTAGAGGTATATATACCTTAGGGGTTATAGTGTAGTTAATTTACTACTGCTATAATAAGCTTCCCTATATACCCCTAAAACTTAAAAAATTTTAAAAATTTTAAGCCTATAATACTTTAGCTGCTAATTAAAGCTTATATAAAGGTATATATTTAGGAGGATATTTAGGTTTAAGCTATTTATTATAGGGTTTACTAGAGGATTTATTACTAGCTAAAACCTGTAATATCCTATATATATAATAGCACCTATAGATTAGTAGATAGTTTATAGGGCTAATTTTAAATAGTTAATTATATACCCCTTAAGGATACCCTAAATAGCTATTTAGCTTTTAATTAAATAATATTTAGCTTTTAATTAAATAATATTTAGTTTTAAATTAAATATTAAAAATTTTTTAAAAAATATTTTATTTTATTTAAATAAAAAGTAGAGTTTTAATAAATACCCTTTTCTTTATTTAAGAAGATTTTTTATTAAGGAAAAATAAGAAATATATCTTTTTATATATTTAGTTAAGAAATAAAGCCTTATAGGTATAAAATTATTTAGGTAAGCTCCCCTATATGCCCTTAAAACTTAAAAATTCTTAAAAATTTTAAGCTTATAGCGCTTTAGCTGCTAATTAAAGCCTATATAGAGGTGTGCGTTTAGGAGGATATTTAGGTTTAAGCTGTTTACTGTGGGGTTTACTGGAGGATCTATTACTAGCTAAGACCTGTGATATCCTGTATATATTGTGTCCTTCCCTTACCCCCGTCTCGCTATGGCAGTCTCAAGGCAACATGTCCTATGAGTTATATCAAAGAGCTATTTGGGTACGAATGGAAGCATAAAACTTACGGTAAAGTGTCCAGTAACAAGTTTCTGGTTCCTCCTAAGGATGAACGGGACTAGATGAAAACCTCAGAAGGGATATTATCCCGCGGCCGCCATCCTATGGCTAATGTCTTAGAAGAGAGTATTCATGTTTTAATGAGTAGCAACTCTTCTGAAGCCTAGCAATGTCTGCCCAGGCTGTGTACTGGTTACACTGCGTTTTTTCTAGCTACTTCAATTTCAAGTATTTCCGAGTGCCAACAGACGGTCTACTGCTTACACAAGCAACACCAGGCCACCCTGGCTTCTGAAACACGAAGCAAGGTCACGACTCGCACTATCGACAGAATCCCTACTGCGCCACACACCCTCCATGATCTCCAGTGCCTTGCGCAAAGTACCAAACACGCTCGCCGGCTGCAGCATCTCCACCATATCACGAATGTGCTCCTCCTGCGAAAGCTCGGCGAGGCAGCCCGCCACGCAGAACGGCCACACCATTGTGCGCAGCAGACTCGGCGGCGACATTGCGCACGTCAGCAGCTCCAGGACCCGGCCGACGTGGTGGCGCACGTCGGTGCTTGCCGGCTGCCACCCGGAGACAACGACGGACAAGTAAAGAAGCGCCGCATGGCCCCACACGCGAGTGGCTACGCGGGTCTGGCTGGTAGGTGCCATTGTGATTGCGTTCTCTCGCGGGCCCCCATGGTCTGCTGAGAAGAAATCCAGAAGACTGGTGCCGCCGGCGGCTGGGACGGGCACCGTGTCCATGTCGAGCTGTCTGAGATGGGTCTCCAATGTGTCTTTGATGGTCGTGGCGCGGCCGACGAGCTCTATGACGTCCAAACTGCCGGCGGTTTTGCACCGCTGCTTCCAGGCATCAAGCGCGGCAATCTGGCCGATCTGCAGCAAGGCCCAGTTCTGGCAACCGACCGCAGCCTCGAGGTCGATCGGGGTCTCGAGCATGGCATGCCCACAGAGAAGGCTGTGGTGGTGCTCAAGAAGCGTAGGCTCCTCCTGAAGAACCGTACTAGCAATTATATCGTCCAGTATCAACAGGGCGGATGAGAAGTGAAACGCAGCCTGCTCTGCACTCACGATAGGAAGCTGGGCGGGCTCGATCCACGATGGAGGTCCCAGCCTGTCCATGACCGCCTTGAAACGCGCACTGGGCTCCATTGGCTGGGCCGTGCTTGAACCATCGAGCAGTTGCGTGAACAAAACTCGAGCAGCGTTGAGATGTGACCAGCAGTTGCTGAAGCTCAGGACTGCGACCTCGAAACGTTGGACCTGCAGGATGCTCGACATGATCCTTACTGCGCCATGGATGTGTTCTATCACTCCCGAGCCCTCAATAACCTGAAGCGACTCCCTCAGGACACCGAAGACATCCCCGGTCTGCTGGAGCATCGCCTCCCAGGCCAGGCTGCCATCTCCCGCCTCCCGCGCCAGCGAGAAGAAGTACGAGCTCTGGCAGAGGGCGGCCTGTCGGACCACCGGGCTGCTGATCATCATTTCCAGGACCCATGCCCTACCGCCCTCGAGCAGAGACGGCCTATAGAAGGGGAACAGAAAGGGGAACAGTTGTTCGAGGTAGAACGTGAGAAGCACAGTGTCCGACCGTCCGAAAGCGACGCTCTCGCGAGCATACCTCCCACCACGGCTGCAATCTTTCCCTCGCTGCTGCCGGGCAGGAGACAGCTCTCCTTGGGAGAAGGACGGGCTGGACGTCGCACCATTGCTGTTTGTCTCGGCGGCGATGGTAGTGGATTCGTCAGGAACCTCGGCATCGTGTACCACGGCCATCAGATCCTCTCGCCTGCCGGCGGCGAACCCTTGCCCCGCCGTGATGACTGGTGAGACAGAGTCACCGCCGCTGTGCACCGCGCGGCGCTGCGCAGCCCTGTCCTTGACCTCTTGCCTGAGCCGCTCGGCCATCTCCTCCTGGCGCGCGCCGCCGTCCATCCAACCAGGTCTGGCCTGGTCGTAGTGACATGTGATGAGAAGAGAAGCGCAAATTTCACACACCGGACGCCTCTCGTCACACTTTTTCCGCCGGAGACGACAGGTCCAACACCCGTTGGATCTTGTAGCCCTTGCTACTGGCACATGTGGCCGACCGTGATGCAGAGGCAAGTCCATGGTCAGCAGGCAGATTTATCGAGTACGGGTTACGGCGCTCTCCCCCGGTTATTTGGGAAAAGAAAGCGAAGATCAAATTGCTCTATCGGTCTTTGTCAGATCGTGGCCGCGCGGACAACAGACTGGCCAGCAGAGCAGGGAGTGAGCAGTCAAGTTACACAAACCCGCGCGGGGTTCTACCGGTGGCTTGAACTCCAGACCTAGCCACCGGGGCCGTTCTGTTGAGCCCGGACTCCGATGCGCTAATAAGCAAAGACTTTCGGGACAAAAGAGAGTAAGGAGATCGACCCCGAAAAGTGAGACCCCCAATGATACACCTTTGAGTAATGCAGTTGATGAATTCAGACCAGAGGAATACCGGGCATGAAAGATTTCTGGTTGAAGATATGACGATATTGGCCGCGAGCTGCCAGGTGACCTCTGTCACCGCCATATTGCACGAAGGATATACCGAATGGCTCAGGCCTTGAGTTTTTGTAAGGTATTTCGATGAAAACTGAATATATATATTCTTGCCAAGATTGAACATCATCTCCGTGATCTGTTTTCTTCGTCTGCCATAATTCATTAACAGACATAATGTCCGAGTCCAGCCCATTTCAAGACATAAAACAGCTCCTGGCATCCGCAGAGAGTGCCTCACGAGGTGCTGTGCTGCGCCAGCTGCATGAGATAATAGTCTCTGCCGAGACACCTGCAGAAACGGCTATGCGAATGTAAGTGTCTAGGTAGTGGCTCGTTTTCTAAATCCCGAGAAGACGATTTTGCTGACTTCATGATGTAGCGCACTCTATGTAGGACTAGCTACTCTGGGGCGCATAAGTTGATCTTGTAAAATGTTGACTCCTCTCTAGCCATTGCAGGCTTCAGCTATAAGGATCGGCCATGACTTGAAGATCTTTGACCTTCTGAACGAGGGACCGAAAAGTCTTAGACAGCTCGAGAAAGCCACCAAGGCCCACCCAATCACTTTAGGTGCGTACATAAACCTTGTGAACACTCATTTCGTGAAGGCTCTTAATCAATACTAAATGACATATCTCTAGGGCGTCTTTTGAGGTACATGGCTTCCGTGGGGCTCGTTCAAGAGCCTCGTGCAAATTGGTTCGAAGCCAATAAGAAAAGCCGAAACTTGGCAACTTCAGAAGCAATAATTATCATGACGCACTTGTATGTAGCGCAGACACCATCTGGACCACGGCGCTTCAATCTACACAGCCGAAGAGACTAATACCCTCTCCAAGCTTTGAGAACTGTAACCCTCTGTTCCAGGAGATACCAGCCTTCCTGCGCAAGACGAGCTACCAAGATGTCACCGACGCAAAGGACACAGTCTTTCAGCCTGCTTACAATACTGACTTGGATACATATGCATGGTTCTCAGAGAATTCCGCAAATAAGGCCGCTTTGATAAAGTACATGGGCCTTGAGGAGAAAAACAGAGGCCGTTGGCTAGACGGGTACCCATTCGAGCGGATGACCCAGGGCTGGGACCCCAGGTCGGCAGTCTTTGTCGATATCGGTGGTAATGTTGGCCACTACTGTGCCAAGTTCAAAGCACGGTTTCCCAACATTCCTGGCCGTGTAATCTTGCAGGATCTGCCAAGCACACTGGCGCACGCGCTACACACACCGGGTGTCGAGGCGCTCGCGCACGACTTCTTTGAGCCACAGCCTGTCAAAGGTCAGTGACACCTATATACTCCGCGTGGGAGACGCAAACCTTGGCCTGCAATATCTCCCTGACAACTGATGTCACAGGCGCCAAGTTCTACCACCTCGGCTGGGTGCTCCACAACTGGAACGATGAGAAGTCGCTGCAGATCCTGCGCCAGATCAAGCCAGCCATGAGTCGAGACTCGGTGCTCTTGATCAATGACATGGTGCTGCCTGAAGCTGGCGCTCCTCCATTTGCGACTTCGCTAGACCTCGTGATGTTGGGTGCATGTGCAAGCCGCGAACGAACAATGGCCGAGTGGAAAGACCTATTCGGCCAAGTTGGGTTGACTATCGTCGACTACAATCTGTATGATCGGAAGTTCTGTCATGGTCTTATTTCTGTGGGTTTATCATAGAATTTGGCACGCTGTGTTGGGAAGCAGTCTTCAAGGGGCTTGTGAGGACTGTTTAAGTGGTTGGGAAGCGAACCTCTGACGACGTTCAATTCAATATCGTCATTTCCTAATATATACGAATATTTCTCCTTTGCCGAGGCCACTTCCAATATTTGTAGTCTCCTATTGAGTTCATGAGACCTCGAGGACTAGCTAGGTTACAAACGATCCCATCAACAAGGGAAGCCCAGACTAGAACCAGCTCCAAAGACCCCGGGCCGAAAGAACTGTCTGTGTATGTCTGCAGTGTTGAGATGGTCCTGAGATGCAAGTTGTAGATAGTCAGTTGCCAATACAAAATTGAAGATTGCACGCGTATTTGAGTTTTTGAAAACAAAATCAGAGATTCGCACCTATAAAAACGGAGGGTACACCAGTACATCACCTCACACTATAGTGGATATAGGTAGTGGGTATAATTAGTGGGTATAGGTAGTGGGTGTGAGGTATTGGTGTTAGGTGTAGGTAGTAGGTGTAGGTAAGTGTGAGGTGTTATGGGAGTAAGTGGGGGTGTTGGGTGTGGTTAGGTCCTTGGGTTTATTTGTGCTTGCAATGTACCGGTGTACCTCCGTTTCTACAGGTGTAAATCTCTAATTTCGCGAAAATTGCATCGGGATGTTCTCACGTCAGTCAAGGATATGCGTGGTGTTTTCCGGTCAGGCTGCAAGAGTTGTGTGTGGTGAGTAGATTATTAACTCCATATTATCTAGATGCATAGTTGCTAATGCTAAGAAACCATCGGTACTGAGTTGACGGAAATGCGCTCCTCTGCCAAGGGCGCTGCCTCTTTTCCGAATGTTCCAAACTTGTAATTGGAGTACTTTCCGTAGTCCTCCAGTACCGGATTGGACACTGCAGTCGCCCAAGCACCTCGCTTCAGCATATCTTCATTGAATGCGCTTACGAGACTCTCGTACTCGCGTCCCTTAGCCCGAGTTTCTCGAACTTGGGCAAGAACTTGTCCGAGCTTCAGCGCGTCTGTGAAGGCGCAGACCCCTGCTTCGCCACGGACTATAAGACTGTCAGCAATATTTCGTAGCAGAGTTTGGAAAGTAGCTCTTACACGGTGTCATTGAATGAGCTGCATCTCCTATCAGGATGACCTTTCCAGCAGGCAGCTGGTGAGGTTGTAACTGGACATCTTGAAGCTGGAATCCGGGGCTTCGATATCCCTCGACAGGAGTCTTTTCGATGATTGCGCGGAGGTGGTCCGGGTACATCTTGGTCTTCTCATGAGCAAAGGCCATTAGCTCCTCCTGAGTTGCTGTCACGGTCCAGGAAGGGTTGCTGTCGGTGGTTTGAGGCGCTTCTTTGTCCACCCAGAGGAGGAGGAAATAATAGTAGCCGGTCTTCCCATCGTCGCTGACTCTGTTCAGCGCCGCGAAGACAGCACTTTGGTCATTGCTTCCCACGGTTGAGTTCATGGTGATGTATCCAGAATGTGCCAGAGACAGTTGGTGAGCGAAGTCGTCACCAACAAGCTCCACCTCGCCGACGAGGGAGCCGAGTGGCAGAGGCTTCATGACATCTTTACCGTGCAGGATATGATTGCGGACTACGCTGCGCGTTCCTTCGGCTCCCACCAGGATGTCACCAGACTCCGAAGTCCCATCTTGGAAATGACCGTAACTTTCTCGGCGCTCTCCTCGATCTTCACCACGCGCTTCCCAAATTGCACGTCAATCCCCTGAAGCAACCAGTCCCGCAGCCTCTGGCGATTGGAGCGGATAATCTTGCCACTTTCATCGCTGGCGACTCCAACCCGCATACCAGGCTTGGTGATGTCGTAGAACACGAATTGTGCTGGTAGGTCGAGCGGGACCAAGTGACTTGTCTGATCGACTGGTCCTAGGTCATTAGGCATAGAGGATTCTAGCCCCGAGAGTGCTGAGCCGAACAATGACAGGGCCCACCCTTGGGCCCGGGCATCGTTGGTAAGGTCGCGCTCGAATATAGAGAAAGAAATGTTGTTCTTTCGGAGTTGGTGCGCCAGTGTCAGACCACTCATCCCCGCGCCTACAATGAGGACGTGTGGATAACTATCGGTAGTCATGTTGTCTTCAGGTGATTTGAGGCTTGGGAATGTCTGTCGTAACTCCAGGATGTAGAGCTCTTGCAATCTCCATGGTGCTAAAAGGCACACTTTCTGGCATCTTTTTCTCTGCTCGATATATACTACATAACAATGCTTCGGTCACAACCCACATGACGAGCATGTAGATCGGGACCAAATTCACGATGATCAACACCAAGTGTCTCTACCACGGTATCATGTTCTGCCCCGAAGCCCTCGCAATCGGAAGACAGCAGGTTCCCGAGATGTATTCATGCCATTACCTAGATAGGCGCCAAGAGAGGTGCTTCCAAAGAGCGTGGAAGCCATGGCTGTGATGCTCTGCGTGCATTAGCTCATATTACTTTCGAGTCGTGCAGACGGCAAACATCAAGTGACGTGTTTCGAATTCCGTCCACCGCTTCAAACTTAGAGGTTGACCACCTTTCGCAGCCTCGGACAGCTCGAATATACGGCCGTATCGTCGTCTTTCGGGTCCGATGATAACTGTAGCACCCACCTATGCCGGCAAATATACGCTGTACGAGGTCAAATTTCTGGTACTGCTCCACACTTTGCAAGCATCCAGCTGACCCGGCTGACTGCGTTGTGGCGTCATGAAAGTGCCTCGTTTCGTCTTCGTAATTTCCTGCAAGGCCACGTACTCAAGTCGTGGCGGTGGGTACCTTTGGGGCCAAGTTGAATTGATAAGTCTTGCTTACTCATGAAATCATTGAAGTTGATGTGAGACTGTTATTCTGTCATGGCATGTTGACCAAACGGGTTAGCGCCATATCAGCCAGAGTGCTCTATACGAGCTGGACAAACTCATATGTGCCTCGTGAGTAATGTAGCTTACGCTGTATTGTCTCGGCTTCCGTACTGGTAAGAAGATGGCTTAGATACATACCACCTAACTCCGAGCCGAGAGCGAGCGGATTGAGGATGAGAGGAAATAGACCTTTTGCGTTACCCAGACAAGAAGCATATCCATTATTAACTGACGCAATCCATTCCTGATAGGAGCTCATCTAATCCGATCGCGGCCGGAAGTGTCGGTGAGAATGGCAACTCATTTCCGAGCCCACCACACCAGATCATAAGAGATACATGCCCCAAGAGGCACCGATGGCCTAGTAGTTGATGGCAATGATTAGTGTGCAGTATAATGCTTATCATGAAAACCTCGGATGAAGCAACAAATACTACTGATTCTTCGGTCAACGAATGCGGGCGCCTCTAAGATGGGGGACAGGCATCAGAAGTCGATGGCTGTGGGACAATTACCTCAGCTCACCGACCGCTACGATTTCCCGCGTTTTGGAACGGGAATTACTCCTGAGATAAGCACTATGTTTCGCCACAATCTTCGTGTGAAAGTTGCGAATTGAGCAAGGCTTTGGTGCTGGGAGGCGGGCGAAGAGGTTTGACAAGCCCGCTCAGGATCATGGTGACTGTATCGGTGACGCACCCACCTACGTTCCTTTGACCTTAAACAGATAACGAACAATGGTTGCAAATACATCAATGATTACATATATATTGAGTTGATCACTATTGCCTGTTCAACATGTCGAAAATGTGAGCAAGGCAAAGTCACAACATCGCCTATTCTCCGTACCCGTCGGCCAGTTTTCAGAACGTGATCCATCAGTCACCATGGCGCGGGCTAAGGTTCTCTACTTCTCTGGCGAAATACCACAAGGAGACCCAGAAGGGGATCAGCAGGAATTGTTTAGGAAATTGCACCTCCTAAGCAAAGAGAGGAACCACACAGTTTTGGCCTCATTCCTCGAATCGGTCACCTCAGCTGTGAGAGACGAGTGCAGCCGCCTGCCCCGGAGCCAGAAAAACCTCATACCAAGCTTCGAGAGCGTACTGGACTTGACAGATCATGTCCTTGAGTTGAGGAAGACTCCATTCGGTGCAGCTATTGAACGGGTCTTGGTCGTCGTGTTTCAGCTCGGCAGTTTTATTGCGTAAGACCCATCGATTGCGATTTCCCACACAACCAGAGTATTTGCACATGTGCTGAACTGGAGGCTAACTAATCAACAAAGATATCATGAGGCGAACCCTCTCGAGTATGACTTCCAACCGTCCAATACGTTCCTCATCGCGAGGGGCCCAGGCTTGCTTTCAGCCGCGGCCATTAGTCTTTCGCCCAGACTATCAATGATCCCAAGCATCAGCGAGGACATTACGAGGGTCGCCTTTCGTTTCGGGCTCGTCGTTGACCAGGCGTGCCGCTCGCTTGAGGTGTCTCCAGATGAGATAAATGCCGAAGGAGCCTGGATATACTGCGCATATGGTGTCGATGAAGAAGCCGCCATTCAAGCAGTAGACCGTTTCAATTCGGAAAAGGTATGTGACACTTATGAAGAGCCCTGTGGTGTCAAACATCCATGAGACTAATTTGTACTCGAGGCATACCCCGAAACAAACGCGGCGTCCATCTTCAATGTGGATGGGAAGTCCGTCAGCATTGGTGGCCCACCATCGACGCTCAAGGCCCTCTTCTCAGAGTCTGACTTTTTCAAGCAGGCGAAGATCGTGCCCATGAAAAAGGTCCAGGGGATGTGGCACACGGGTCGAGTTTATGGCACGGAACATGTCCAGCAAATGGTACCGGAGATTCAAAGCACTCACCACTTGCACCTGGATTTGTTCTCTCCAGTAACAGGTTCCACCATCAAGCAGACACAAGCAACCCCTGCGCTTGAGCAAATCATGGAGGAGATGCTTACTCAGAGGGTCCGATGGGACAAAACCATCGAGGGAGTCACTTTTCGACTGAAGGACCTCTCGTGCGACACTATCCAGCTGATCGCCATCCAGCCTTCACATTATGTCGAGAGCCTGCTCGAGCATTGGCGAACTGAGATTCCACCCGCGAAACCGTCGAGCCAGGCCATGATGTCGGCCGTCATGGATCTTGCACTAGGGAAAAGTCCACCTCGAGACGCCAAGTCATCCAAGATCGCCGTGGTAGGCATGGCGTGTCGGTTCCCTGGCGGTGCTGATGACCCGGAAAAGTTCTGGGAACTATTGGCGCAAGGGCGAGATGCCCACAGTCCGGTGCCGCCCGACCGGTTCGATGTCAACACTCATGTGGACCCAGCTGGAAAGAAACCCAACGCGTCCAAGACCCCGTACGGTTGCTTCGTTAATTCACCTGGCGAGTTTGATGCTATGTTTTTTGGTATGTCCCCTCGAGAGGCCGAGCAGACAGATCCAATGCATAGACTCGCCCTAGCTACTGCTTATGAAGCACTGGAGAGCGCGGGCTACGTCCATGGCCGGGGTAGAGTGCATACCCGGCGAGTGGGCACATTCTATGGGCAAGCAAGCGATGACTACCGCGAGGTCAACTCCGGACAAGACATCAAGGCATACTTCATCCCTGGAGGATGTAGAGCCTTTGCTCCAGGGCGCATCAACTACTTCTTCAACTTCTGGGGTCCAAGCTTCAGCGTCGATACGGCCTGCTCTTCCAGCTTGGCGGCTATCCAAGCAGCGTGCACCTCCTTGTGGAGTGGTGACGTTGATATGGCGCTGACTGGTGGCCTCAATATCATCACAAACTCGGATGTCTATGCTGGGTTGAGCAATGGCCACTTTCTGTCCCCCACTGGGAACTGCAAGACTTGGGACGAGACGGCTGACGGATACTGCCGAGCCGATGGAGTTGGCAGTGTGGTCCTCAAACGACTAGAGGATGCCGAGGCTGACAACGACAATATCCTTGGAGTCGTGCTGTCTGCCGCCACCGACCACTCGGCCGAGGCTGTGTCCATAACTCACCCACACGACGTCGCCCAGTCACATCTATATCGCCAAGTGGCCAGGCGTGCCGGAGTCGACCCGCTATCGGTCGGTTACGTTGAGAGTAAGTCAATATAGTTCTCTAAGGAATCCAGGACAGTCTGCACAAAGCATCTGAGTTGTATATGCTCAAACAATGGACCTATTTCGCCTAGAGAGTGAAATAAGACCATGGAATAGTCAGCTAACTTTGAATCTTGCAGTGCATGGCACAGGTACTCAGGCAGGAGACACCAACGAGATGCGGTCGGTCACGGATGTCTTTGCTCCAGCCAGTCGACGACGGAGCTCGCCCCTTCACATTGGTGCGGTCAAATCCAACGTGGGGCATGGTGAGGCAGCTGCTGGAATAATGGGCTTCATGAAGACTATGCTGGTCCTCCAGAAGGGTCTCATACCTCCCCATATCGGCATCAAGACACGGTTGAACCCAGCCCTACCTGGAGATTTGGCCGAGAGAAGAGTCGTCATCCCGTACAATGGGAGTAGTTGGAAACCGAATAGCGAGCGTACAAGGCTGGCTATGGTGAACAACTTTGGAGCTGCAGGTGGAAATACCTCCATCATCGTGGAGGAGCCCACTCCACGACCGAGAGTGGGCGAGGACACACGAGAGGGACACGTCATCACCGTCTCGGCAAAGACTGCGCTGTCTCTGCAGGAAAACATCAAACGCCTCATCGAATTTGTCGAGTCAGAAAAGGAAGCTTCCGTGGCGGATGTTTCCTATACCTTGACAGCGCGGAAGAGCCATTACAACTATCGTGTCTCTGTCCTCGCCACCTCCCGAGATGATATTGCCAAGATGCTTCAACCTCACGTGGAAACCGCTATGACCCTGACGCCGCATTCTGGGAAGCAGCCCCATATGGCTTTTGCCTTTACCGGGCAGGGTACATTCTACTTGGGCATTGGGGCGCAGCTGTACAAGGACTCGGCCCTGTTCCGCCAACAGCTTGATCAACTGGACCATCTCTCACGGAGGCAGGGGTTCCCCTCATTCTTGTCCATCGTCACTGGGACCTGTCTCCCTGAAGACGTGTCGACTGTCACCATGCACCTGGCGATTGTGTGCGTGGAGATTGGCCTGGCACGTCTGTGGGGCTCATACGGCATCACTCCTGACGTGGTCATCGGCCACAGTCTCGGCGAATATGCCGCGTTGACCGTTGCCGGTGTTCTCTCTGATAGTGCGGCCGTGTTCCTCGTTGGTATGCGTGCTAAGCTGTTGAGCTCGGCCTGTACCCCTCGTACACACGCCATGTTGACAGTACGAACTTCAGTCGAGAATGTGACCAATGCGGCTGCTGGTGTTCCCTTCGAGGTCGCCTGTATCAACGGCCCCAACGAGACAGTTGTCGGTGGCCCAATGACAGATATGAAGGCCATCTTAGACTCTTTGGCTGCATCCGGGCACAGAGCCATAATCCTGGACGTCCCACATGCCTATCATACCAGCCAGATGGACTCTCTCTTAGGGGAGTTTCTCGAACGGAGTCAGGGGATACAGTTCAAGAAGCCTCGCATTCCAATTATTTCCCCGCAGCACACCCGGGTGCTGACGGAGGAAGACACTGTTGATAGCTCGTACTTGGCTTCTTCGACTAGGGCAACAGTGAACTTCGCTGGAGCTCTGGAGGAAGCGTGGTCATCCGGGGTTGTCTCCTCGTCCACTATCTGGCTCGAGATAGGACACCATCCCACCAACACGGGCTTCATTACCCGTACACTACCTTCGACTCGACTAGCATGTCCCAGTCTCCACCGAGATGCCGACAACTGGAAGACCCTGGCCAAGGCGCTCACTGCCTTCTACGAAGCGGGCGTGAACATCGACTGGAACGAATATCACCGACCGTTCGAACCAGCTCTGCGACTGGTCGATGTCCCAACGTATGCATGGAACAACAAGAACTACTGGATCCAGTATCGAGGAGACTGGAATCTCACCAAAGGGCGATCTGAAACCGGACTGATCCCCAGCTCAAGTGTGCAGCCAAATCACTCGTCCAGTATCCACCGCATCGTGTCCGAGCACTACAGCGCTACCACGGCACAGGTTTCAGCTGAGACCAATATTACCGACCCTTCTCTCCAAGGCGCGGTTGACGGACATGCGATGAATGGACACGGGGTTGTTTCTTCTGTGAGTTGAATGCGCAGCGCCACCGAATCGAACACACACTGATACTTCACAGTTCCTCCACGCAGATATGGCATACACGTTAGCCACATATGTGTTGCAACAAAGACCCGAGAAATGTGCAGCTCCTCTCGGACTCAACGTTACAGACTTCGAGTATCACGAGCCAGTGGTCAAGCAGCGGGACACGAAGTCTGCGCAGCTAATCATGACAAACGCCGAGGCTGATTTTGACAAGATGAGTGTTCACGTCAAGTGGTACAACCCGGCCACAAAGCATTGGTACGCGCACGCCACGGTACTCTGCCAAGACACTTCAGCCTGGCTTTTGGATTGGACTCGCCAAAAGAAGGTCGTGTCCAGTCGAGTTGACGAGCTGAACGCGATGGCGGCCTCTGGCAGAGCCAACAAGCTCTCCACAGATCTCGCCTACAGCCTCTTTGCTAAGCTTGTCCGGTACTCCGAGATGTATCAGACAATGCAGTGGGTGACCCTCAACCAGGATGAAGCCGTGACTGAGGTGCTGTACCCTGAGCACACGAGCGGGACCTGGACTGTACCGCCGCATTTCATCGACGGCGTGGCATCACTGCCGGGGTTCATTCTCAACGGCGGGACCCACTATGATAACAAGAACAACTTCTTCGTCACCCCGTCCTGGAAGTCGATGCGCTTTGCCAAACCACTTTTGCCCGGTGGTCGATATCAAGCTTATGTTGCCATGGTGCCCGGCGGCGGTCACAGCTTCGACGGAGACGTGTACATCCTTCAGGATGGCGAGGTAGTCGGGCTCGTGGAGGCTATCAAGTTCCTTCAGTGGCCAAGGTCGATGCTCGACCGCTTCTTCAGCCCGCCAGATTCACCGGCGAAGCCGCCAGCGTTGGCCCCGCCTCAGAATGAGCAGAAGCCGCGTCCTGTAGTCTCATTGACGCCGCCCTACTCAGACGGGGCCGCGTCACCGCCGACCACAGATATCCATCACAGCAACGGTGCTACCATGTTAGCTACGAAATCAACATCTCCGCAAGTCTTGACACCCGGGACGTCGAGTCCGCCCGAGCAGGCGGAAGGGGCGGATGTGACCAGTCGTGCCATCGACCTGCTCGCCGAGGAGCTTGCTGTCGACATTGGCCTTCTGACGGACGAGGCACAGGTTGCGGACCTGGGCCTCGACTCCCTCATGTCCCTCGTCATGTCAACGAGATTCCGAGAGGAACTGGGAATTGAGATAAGAGATGCGTTCTTCTTGGAGATCTCCACAATTGGAGACCTAAAGAAAATGCTTGGATGAATGAGCCCTCTCTGAGGGAGAATTTAGATCGCTGTGGTCAACGAGGAAAGCAATGTCTTTAGCCACTAGTTAGCAGATGACCAACAGGGGCGGGGAAGGTAGTAGAGTTTAAGAAATTGTATGACTGTCTACTAGAACGTCTTTTGCCCTCTGGTTTTCCGGCACGTTCCAAGTTTTGCTCATCACGGTTACAAGTGTAGTGCCCTCATCAATGCCCTCGTTGACAGTGAATGAATTTTACATTAATGCGAATGATGCTGTACACCATTGACCAGCCACCATTGGTCCACTTGGGCACGCAACCCTGGATGCAAGATGGTACTGCGTAGAATCTCGGACGGGCCGCTATAGAATATAGGCGTGCAACGAAGAGCATCATGTAGGCACACCCTGCATTGTCCCGCGTCGTTCTGCGTTAAAACCTCTCCGCATGGACCTAGGCTACTCCACAATTTACCTCTTGGCTACCTGATAATCGCTTCCCATGGCCCGGGCACGAAGAGTACGCGACCTTGACCTTCACTTGCAGCATCCTGCAGATGTATACGGCTACACCCAGCTGCTCCTTTGTTCACGGTCTTCGTCGCTAATGTCTGCATGACGATACCCAAAGCGCTTCCCAATGAATCATCACCAAAATTCCCCAGGCCCGCGTGACTCATTGCGAAGATTCTGATCTCGAGAGCACGGCATTGGTCGGTGCTGAGAGTCTGCCGTTGACGGATTTAAGTACGGCTCTCTAAGGTGGGGCTTTGGACGAAAAAAGATATGAAATGGATCGTTCTACTAGCTGACAGAATCTAATTGTTCTCGAAAATAACCCAGGCGTTTTTCCAGCTTGCAAATTGGTATGCAAAACCATGCCTCTTGGAAAGTCATCCGTCACTTGTGAGTCGGACTTAGATAGGTGATTTGCCACGAATCACATTCACGTCACGTTGGGAACGACAGGCAAGCAGGCAAGTCAATGCAACTGGCCCTGTCCACAATTCGGAACGATTGCCGCGATTGGGGAATGGCCGTGCTGCGTCTGGTATCCCCCCCGATTGGGGGGATTTCCCGTCCGGAGGCCGAGGCTCAAGCGCAGACAATCTCGACGTCACATAAGCCGAAGGCTATATGATAGATCTGCTATTGGAGGATTAAGATCTTCCCCTAGTATGGTGGAGGTAAGACCAAATGGAGCATATAGAACACATTCTCCGAGAACTACTCAATACTGAACACACCTGTGACGCGTTCCTTGACCGGCGCATCTTCACTATGGATGCATGCGCGTCTATATAAGGCTGCCAAGGTGCCAAGACATCCACGATCTCTGGAGCATCTGCCTTGGCACCAGACACTGCCGTGATTCGTCTCTAGCCGCCGTCAAGATCGACAATGAAGCCTTCTAGTTGCTACTCCCTGCTTGTGGCAGCGTTCGTGGCCTGTGTTTCGGCCTCTCCCGTTGCCGAGCCCGGACCCGCCATCACCCCTGCCCCCAGTGCCGACAAGGTCAAGAGGGCTACCAGCTGTACCTTCTCAGGCTCATCTGGTGCCTCTCTTGCCAGCGTGAGCAAGAAGTCATGCGCCACCCTCGTGCTGTCGTCGCTTGTCGTCCCATCCGGTACTACCTTGGATCTTTCCAGCCTCGCGGATGATACCACCGTAAGTACAGGTTCCTGTCCACATCCCTCAACCGCGCACGAGCATCCAAACCAACTATGATAGGTCATTTTCGAGGGCACGACAACCTGGGGCTATAAAGCGTGGGCTGGGCCTCTCCTGCAAATCGGGGGCAAGTCGATCACCGTCCAGGGCGCATCCGGCGCCATTCTCGATGGAGGCGGATCCAAGTACTGGGATGGCGAGGGCGGATCCGGCGGCGTGACGAAGCCCAAGTTCTTCGCCGCGCATAGCCTCACCTCCTCGACCATTACCAACCTCCACATCCAGAACACACCCGTCCAGGCCGTCAGCATCGACGGTGCGAATGGGCTTACCATCACCGGCATGACCATCGACAACTCTGCCGGTGCCAGCAAGGGCAAGAACACCGACTGCTTCGATATTGGGGACTCGTCCAATGTTGTGATCACTGGTGCGACTTGTACCAATCAGGATGACTGCGTTGCTGTCAACTCTGGAACTGTGAGAATACCTCCCTGGCCTGAGTGCTTTTGGATCATGGACTAACGGCTTGACCAGGGAATCACTTTCGAGAACTCAGTCTGCTCCGGCGGCCATGGGCTGTCAATTGGTTCAGTTGGCGGTCGATCTGACAATGTGGTCGACACGGTGACATTCTCTAACAATCAGGTCAAGGACTCGGTGAATGGTAAGAATTTAGTTACTAGTTCAAACCCTGTGGACCGTGCGACCTAACATCAATTTAGGCATTAGAGTCAAGGCCACAGAGAATGATACTGGTGAGATCAAGGGTGTCACCTACGAAAAGATTACACTCTCAGGTATCTCAAAGTATGCTACCCCCATGTCTTGCTCGGGGAAGTGAAGTCGTGGTCTTGTTGCTGACACGATCCCACCCCAGGTACGGTATCCTGATCGAGCAGAACTACAATGGCGGAGATCTCGATGGTGGCACTCCCACCTCAGGCATTCCCATCACGGGCCTCACCCTCGACACCATCTCCGGGTCGGGCGCTGTCTCCAGCAGTGGTTACGACGTCGTGGTCGCCTGTGGGACCGGTGCTTGCACCGGATGGACCTGGAAGAGCGTCACAGTTACGGGAGGGAAGAAGTACAGCAGCTGCTCGAACGTTCCGTCGGGCGTGGCTTGCTCGTAGGTCAGCGGATTGGTGATGCTGTCTCTATGGACTGACGACCTGACCAACGGTGCTCTATTTGGCAATATCGGAGCGTTCATTCCTCGTTCTCTGGGTGGCTGTATCAAAACCGCATCGGGGGAAGTAGCCGCCCGGCACATAGAGATATTTTTGTCATGATCGTATTGACAAAGTAGACCAACTGCCAAATATTCTCGTGTGAATCGAGCCTCCCTCCTCGTCCACCTGAAACAAAACACATAGGGAATACCTCTGTGATATTTTTCCTATGATCATCTTCTGTCGAATAGCCTGCTACGGGATATGGGATAACCGTCTCTTTTCTTTTGAAAAGCCCCTCTATGTGGCCTACTCTTGTTGAAAAACATCCTCTGGGACCTCATCTGGGGCATATCGCGTTACAGCAACTGTTGTTGACCTGTGCAGTCCTGGAACGATCTTTGGGCAAGTTTTCCATACAGGATGGGTCGAAGAATAATCGGATGATGTTCATACTTTTATAGACTAGGAAGATGCCTCCATACCTGCGTACTTCAGTGGTAAATGTCCAATGAACAGCATAACTTTCCCGATCCCTGTACATGGGTCTTCTCGAGCTCTTCAAGGCCACCAGGAGGGCATCTCCCCATTCAGTGCAAACAAAGATGTCATCAACTAAATACCACTATCAGGCAGTCTTTTATAACTGAAATTCGATTCGCGTTGTCAACACTCCAACTACCCTTAAATCCGAAGGCCGAACACAGGGAAGCCATCGAAGATACACCTTTTGGGGTAGGCCATCGAACAGCCGAGTACCTAGTCGTCTTCATCTACTAGAGGTTCAATGGTTGGCGTAGGGTACGGGATGGGAACGATCATGGTCTGGCCGCCAGTTATGGTGATTGTTATCATGGCCTCGGACACAAAATCTGTCCTGTCGATGAGGGTCGTGGTGATGGTCGACTCTGGTGCCGAGATGACAAGTGACGATCCCGCTGAGATTGAACGTAAGCAGAGGAAACAGTTGTCATAGATGCGCTACAAACTCACAACTAACTGTTGGCACGGAGAGCTCGAGGTGACCGCTGCTCTGCTCGGTGGTCGTTGCCGGTTCAAAATCAGCCTGAGCGGGTTGTGGCAAGCACAAGGCGCCACGGCCTAGCATGAGCCCAAGAAATACGAGTGCGTTGAAGCTTGAAACCATTTTTACTACTGATCGAATAAGAAAGTGGACAAATATTCCAAGTCATCAGTGAAGTGATTACATTGAGGGGCACCTGCTTCCTTTAAATATCTAGCAACCGAGCCCGAGCATAGGCTGCTAAGAGTTCAAGCTCAATATTGCCGAGGATATCTGTAGATATCAAGCTCCACCGGTGGCATGAAGCTGCGACGGTCTTGCTAGCGGGGAGGTATCTCTGCTATGAGTCTGATCACTTCCACCACCTGGATCAAGAGAAATCGGACCGTTTTCTAGCGCTACTTGCAGCCGCCGGACCCGTGATCGATTCTTGTTACAGTTACCTATCTAGGTGGCCAATGCACGACTACCTTCTCAAGCTCGCACTCATCGCTCAAGTGGTCCAACGTTATAGAGGGGTTCGATCTCGCCCGACCTCAACTCCTCTTCAACTCTGGACGAGACCTCTTCCCACCGGGCAATCGTATCAGCCTCAGCATCATACGCATATAGCCATCTGTTACGCATCTTGACCGACTCCGGGTCTATCTCTCCCCCCTCTTCCAAACCTTTGAGGGCATTGTGCCATCGGTCGCGAAGGTCTTCTCCGGCCGTTTGACTCTGTCTGGTCCGAGCGAACCTGATCTTCTCGTATACCCTCGTCTATGGCCCACGGTGTCAGTGCGAGGCTAAACTAGATGACAGCTCTGGCCCAAATATCGAGCTATTAGGTGACACTCACAGCTAGTGGGATCTGATCGCGTCCAGCTAACTTTAGGCACACTGCTAGAACTGCAGCGCTTTCTGTTGCTTGACTGGCACCTTGGGCGCTAGTGGGAAGATGTGGATGACAGCTGTCACCGAGCAGTGCGATGTTATGTTGTTTAGAAACCCAGGTCGGCAATGGGTCACGGTAGCAGATCTTCCAATCCAAAAGCGCCGGCGTTTTCTCTACTGCCGCGGCGATCCTGGGATCCAAGCCCTGAATATGTTTTCGTACGTCGGCCATGTCTCCCTCCTGGAACCAAGACTCCTTGATTTCCATGTCCGCCTCGTGAGAGAGCTTGCGTGTTATTATCCAGTTAAATTCGTCGCCACCACGCAGGGTATTTTGGACAAGGTGTGTATCTAGTCCAATCCTTCGAAAGTCAGGATTGGTGTCAAGCAGGGAGAGAAAAGTGTGAAGGAAAGAGACAGGAAAAAGATCTACACACCAAATATTGACGCAGTCGTGGTCAATGAAATCTTCGCACAATGCGTCGCCCTTCAGATGCTCGCCAGGAAAATAAGCTCTCCAGCACGAATAGCCACTGCTCTTTGGGGCATCTGTGAAACCCAGGACGAGCTCCCGTGCACGGCTCTTGATCCCGTCCGCGCCAACGATAACATCTGCTCTCACCACTGTACCGTCCTTGAATGTGACGCTGGGCCTTGGATCGTCATCGTCACCTTCACCAAATCCTACAACCTCATATCCCATCTTGATATCGATGTCAGCATCTCGTACACCTCGCAAAAAAGCTTCGTGGTAGTCTCCGCGGTGTCCTATGTGCCCTGCCATATCCATTAACGGTTGCTGGGCCAGGATTTTACCATCGTGCCATCTACGGATCTGCATATCTGGCGATTGATTTCCAATCGATGTAAGCGAGTGATGCAAGGTATCGCCACCCCAGCGGCGTAGCAATTTGAGGGCGTTCTCGCCCAGGCCTAGGGAGTCGCCTAGCCGGCGAAAATTTGTGAGCTTCTCATACACAGTTACATCGTGCCCGTGATGCTTCATGGCAAGCGCCGCAGCGCATCCGCCTAAGCCGGCACCAATAACAACGACTGTTTTAATGTGAGTTTGGTGTAATGGTCAACACTCTCGAGCTTCTGACAGACTCACCCTTGATGCCGGTGAGCTTCTCATTGCTGACAGCCATCGCGAGTGTCGGTCTCTGAAAAATGCTCGAGAACAAAGCAAGGTTGGTTAGAAGCTGTCACCACAATATGTTCCTCACGTCGGATTGAGGTTCAAATATGCTCACGGCTATAGCCGTTGTTTATGACTGCACTCTGCTGTGGTGATCGTCCGAGCAGGCCGCTCTACCCCGCGTACCAAAGCCCGAGTTCGCGCGTGCGACAGTCGCACGTGAGGGGGCGTCACATACCCGGATGATCGACCACGGCCCGGTAATGCTGTCTGGTTCCCGAATGCGGGACCGAGATAATCCCCATCGTGCCCATATAGCTACCAAGGTATGTGGTACCAGACTATTCGTCAGGTATACACGCTATTCTCTTAAGGTACGTTCCCGCGATATCGTCAAACATGCTTATTGCGTCTGCACCTGCAACATGTCATATATCAATTACTCAACGTAATTGGCATCCATGGCAGTGGGATAGACGACTAATTGGTCTTTTACTATTTGGTTACGTCCTAAATACGGGCTACGTTCCCAAGAGGCATTCCTCGGGTAGATGAATCGAACTTTTGGCATTCAACATGAATTTTCGCATGACGAGGCTTCCGATCACCCGTCCTTACGCTGCGAGCTTCCAGTTTGACAGTAAGCATAGTCGGTAGGAAAGAGCTCAACAGCCCGTCTCCTCTCCTTAGTCGCAATTCTCCTTGCCGCCGCCGGAGCTCAGGTCGTCTGGAATCAGGACGCTGTACAAAGTGTTAGCGGGTGTAGAGGCAAAATTGGATTCAAATTATTACCTGTCGATCAAGTGTCCGACCCCGTTGGACAAGAGGATGTCGGCTGAAATCACTGTCGCATCGTTCACAGTAATTGTGCCATCGGTGTTGGTGATAGTCAGGTGCTCTCCAAGGGCGCTCTCGACGACTGTGTCACCAGCAGGGATGTTGGGAGAGTATACCACCGAGCCCTGAACAATATGCTTCAGGAGTACTTGCTGGAGCTGCTCCGTGGTTAGGCCGGCCGTGGTATCGGCGATGGCTTCAAAGGCCTCGTTGGAAGGAATAAAAACGGTGACGTCTGGCTCCGTATCGATAGTTTCGACGAGGCCCGCGCTCGTTAGAGCACCCACAATGCCAGTGAGCCCTGCGGCAGTAGCGGTGGTGGAGGCGTTGGTGGGGATGGTGAGGACCGAGTCGATCTTGTGAATTGTTGCGCCTCCAACGACAATATCCTGCATTTCGAATTAGGATTTCTGAGAGCAGACATGCGAGTTATGACGTTCCCGAAACGGACTTACAGCTTGGGTCACTGTGGACGTCGCAAGGTTTCCAGAGCGGAGGATCACACTCGATCCATTGAGCTGGGCGCCCAGATTCTGAGCAGGGGTGACAAGCGTTGCGGCAGCGCCGCCGATCACATTCTCAGGAGTGAGGAGTGTTGGCACGAATTGAGGTGTAGTCGTGATGGCAGAACTAGGAATTGTCGCCGACACCACATGATATGACAGCACCGAGGCAATGCCATCCACGTCGTTGTTGGCGATTGCTTGCCCGGCAGCACTGGCTGGATCGACAGCCTCAAAGGCAGCGTTGACTGGAGCAAAGATCGTGATACCTTCAGCAGCGTCGAGCTGGTCTGCAAGACCCGGGACCGCAGAGATGGCACCCAGGAGGCTGCTCAGGTCGGGGTCCGCCTGCAGGGCTGCTACCAGATCTTGTGCACTGGCTTGGGCGGCAAGCGCCAGAAGTGTGGCTGCGGTGATAAATCTCATTTTTCTGTTAAAGAGTAGTTATCAAATATGGTGGAGTATCAACTAGCGGTGTTTGAAGAGTGGGTAGTGTTGCTCATGCCGATTTAGCTCTTGTTTCCTTGCAGGAATTCGGCGGTATAAATACGCATCCTCACATCTCGACCTTCTCGATCACATCTTTCACAATTTCAACACTGTCTCATTGTGTCTAAACACATACAGTGGTCCGTGATCGTAAGTTCGTTGGAGTCGTCATAGACTGTTGACAATCAATCTCGCAGAGGGTTTCGTATGGCATGCAAAGCTGCGCCTGCCAACGATGTTACCCATGGGAGAACAGTGAAGTATCGCATTTCACTGCCCTGATATGATTGAGCCGAACTATCACGGATTATCCCTGGAAGTTGAGTGTGTTCCTGGCGAGACCAGCTTTCTCCGCAGCCTCAGTGCAAACAATTGTTCAATGATGTTTCTCCATCTCGCCGATCTGGATACGTGCCAAGCCGGGAGTGCGGGAGGTGCTTCTCGAAGACAGGCTTTTGTACGGACCAATTGACCCCGAGTTCTATTTATTCCTGCACCTCCACCTGCACAGGTGCGGGTATATATTTCTCATTATTAACAAGGCTTGGTATGACCGCATGCCATATTGGCCTTGGAGCTCTGATGGTAGCTGGCTCCTCACAGAGTGCCGCAATGAAGGTCGGGGAGGCTGAAAAATGTACTCGTCATGACAGAGCTACCCTAGGGGATTAGTGCATGAGCTTAAACTTAAATCCTACAGCCAAGTGACCAGCCAGGTCCTCGAATGTTAATTCGAAGCGGCCTGTCGTGGTTCAATCCTGGATCACGTTGATCATGTTGAGGAAGGGGAGTGAAAGTCTAAGTCAGACTTCGGATGAACCGTTTTCGGGTCGATGGCCGTGGTTGGCAAATCACGCTGCTGCTCTCTTCTCCTGTCTCATGAACATCCTAAGGTCTCAGAAGATCGTCGTTTGCCGAACGCCCTTCGCGGGGGAACCAAAGCTGCGAGTAGCGCCATGCAGCTGCTTTTCATCTCTTGTGAGGGTCTGTCCGCTTCGCACTTAATTCAGGAAATTGAATATTCGCACCTGCAAAAACGGATGGTACACAGGTACATTAAAAGCGCAAACAAACCATGGTAGAAACTCACCTCACTAAGGCCTAATACCCACACTCTCACCCACTCCCACAATACCTATACCCTCCTTCTCTCCCTGTCCTACTCCCCCTATCCTAGGTGATAGGTCTTATGGGAGTAATTATAGGAGGGTGAGAGGACATTATAAGAAGACTATCTACCTAGGTGGGTATACCTACTACTTACACCAATTACTACACCCACTACGGCAGGTAATGATATACCGGTGCCCCATCCGTTTTTGCCAGTGAGAATATCCCTTTTCTAATTCAGACCTTGTTTTAGATATGACGCATCAGGCAGCCCAACCCTAAATGAATTGCCCTCACAAGAGAAGGATTTACTGTGACGCTGTCTAAAACCCATGCTATCTCAGTCTTATACACATGGGCGTGCTGGACGACTAGCTCCTAATTTCGTGATACTTGCCCCCCCCCCCCCCAACGTATGGTTTCGTTCTCATCTAATAATCGTTGCGTTACACCCTTCGTCATCAGCTCTCAAGCATGCGACCTAGTTTCGCTTTTTAGTGGAATAGTTTCTTCTTCTGCCGTCTTCTCGTAAGCCATGCCAATCTCCATGCCTTCAGAATCAGTCCTCCCTATTCTCTGGCATTGGGTAGAACTCATTATTTGGAAAGACTTGTTTGAGTCGTCTGCACATGAGAAGTGTCAGCTTCAGGCCCACCTATCTAAGTGGCAACTCAGAGAGAATCGAGCCAAGCACTTACATATATACACGGCCAACAGTTCAATGCCGATTGGTATCCATGTGGTCAGTGAGAGGACCTGACCGAAGGTCCACTCGTTATCCTCGTTCGCGTCACCGGCTTTGGTCAGAACGTCGCGGCGGTATGCTGTAAAGAGGCCGAGAAAGGTCCACATCACAACCAGACAAATCAATCCGTTGCTGATGCGGAGCCAAGGCCGACACTGTGCCCATGCACCATATAGCCTGGACCTTTGCTCAAGAGCTGGCTTCCACCAACGCCCGATATAGATATCCGCAAGAGTGTAGAGCCACCAAGCACAATTCACTACCATGATTCCGTGGCCCACGCTGAGTAGTGTCTGTAGAGACTGGCGAAGATTCTCGGACTGGCAATTGGAGAACCATGCTATCTGGCTGAGTTCAGACCCAGTGCTGCTAGTCATCGAGCCCAGGTCCTCCACGGTGCTGCGATACTCAAGTCGATATAGAATTTCAACCACGAGGGCAAAGACGAAAACCAAATCCCAAAGACACAGGCGAACACGGCGTCGTCGGGTGTCTCGTGAGAGTGACTGCAAGACAAATGCGGGAAATACTGCGAAGGCGGACAAGAAGACGCAATTTTGGAGGCCGAATAGGGAATGCACCTCCTCAGGGTGAAGGATCAGGGCCGAATACCGAGTGATAGCCGCCACGAGCATCGAAATGGAGAACAGCAGCATTGCGTCCAGGAAGCCAACAACGGACCCCTCGAAGCCGGAAGCGACTTTTCGGTACCTGGCAGCCCACTGCGAAGAGCCTAGGGAGCCACCGTATGTTTCCAAAATACCCGGAGCAATGGCCAGATAGTACAGAGTTGCGAAGATCGCGACCATGTAGTACGAGATCATCATCTGCTTGGCATTAGGCCCCTTGCATCGCACAAAGAAGACACAGTGTTGAGGTGAAACTCACGCCAATACCGGATAGATCCGCATCACCGGAAAAGCCCAGATTGGGGCAAACCTTGGGCCCACAATTCTGGAGTGAGAACATTCCGATGCTTTGCAGCTTGTCTTCATCGATGTAGTCGAAAAAGTCCAGGTACCAAAGTAGCAGGTCTCCATCGGATGGTTGAGTCCAGTTACTTGGCACGAGTGACTTTAGGAAGTCGATAACAATCCCCACAGGGATATCGTCATGACCAGAGGCATCCGATGTGGCAGCGCCAGACGCAATGACGAAAACGTGGGCGATCCAGGGAGAAATGGCATTACAGTCTGAGACATTCAGCCATGACTGAGGGGGCACCTCCCATGAGGCATTGACGGACCAATCAGCCATTTTGGTCACTCAGAAAGTGTCGATTGAGATGGTTGATTGAGAGAGTTTTAGATTTCAATCAGATGGGGCGACGTGTTATAAAATACCTGTACGATGCAGAGACAAAGATTGACTGAAAAGCTGAGAGAGATGGGAACTTCCCGGAGATAAGGAAACGTCTCGTCAGGCTGCCCCAGTCCAAGAGTGACTGGCTTTTGTTGGTACAAGGATAAGTGAAGAATTGTACTTGTTGGTTGGGGTTGGCTGACAGTTCGGCCCAGGAAAATCTTTGGCAACGCCTACGCCACGGAGGAGTCGCGTCGTTGGACAGGCTACGTGGTTCTCCTTACCAAGAACTGGTGGATGATGCGTCTTCGTGAGACGGCCTACAAACAGCGACAGGAGCGAGCATTTGAACCACTCGTCGTTACTCAAGGTCAGTTCTCGGGGTCAACCAAAGGTGTCCCGTGGATTTCTATTACGGACATGGTCGGATCTGCCTGGAACTGCATTGGATGGTCGACTGGAGCTAACATGGCACCCAGGGGCGCACTTTCTGCACGAAAGCGGCGCAGTCTCAAACATGAACCTAGGCTGGGCAGTCGACAAGTTACGGTGGATTTGGATTTGTGCATGGGCGGTTCCATCTCCCATATCACAGGTCGATGGACGAATTTTGGCTTGGTCAAAATTTACCTCGTCGCTGTACCACTGCGTAATGGTGAGACTCGTTCGTCAGGACCAATTCCTCTGATCTGTATGTACCTTGGTAATTCTGAATGCCCTGAATAGCGTCGGAAAAAACCTGTTTGCGCTTAAAGACCATTTTCTCAGTCGAACTCCAGTTCCGGTTAAATGTGAAATCATTGACTCCCTATGCCATGGTCTTCGGTATCTAGGTACCCATATCCCAATCATGAGGTGAAAAGACTGCCCCTATGAGCGAACACGGTTTGCACATCACAAGACCCCCAAACAGACGGGGTCCTTCGATGCCTTGCGCATACCAGTCTCACTGCACCAATTTTGAGCGGAGGTCGACCTTGCAGGCTAGATTCCATTCAGATTTGACACGCTCGTGCAGCACCTCGACACTCTGCCTACAAGCTTGTACCCCACACAACGAT
This sequence comes from Diaporthe velutina, assembly GCA_038088505.1. NCBI lineage: Eukaryota > Fungi > Ascomycota > Sordariomycetes > Diaporthales > Diaporthaceae > Diaporthe > Diaporthe velutina. The sequence goes on along the minus strand of JBBWSJ010000115.1, from coordinate 123,782 downwards.
TCAGGCAGGTATTCTCGCAACGGCCAACCTGGAACACCATCTTTTTGCAAACAGAAGCTCAAGTTTTCACACCTGAACTGTTTCCCCTGCTGCCACACAAGCACAGGAAAGCACTTCTCTTCAGGTTCTCGCTCAACTGTCCTCGATACCAACCACCCTTCGACGAACTTTGCCATCTGGCCTTCAGTGAAGCGAATCTATCATCTCAGCATCGCATCGTTCCGAGACAAAACGAGTAAGTTCCGTCCTGCCTCCCAAAGCTATGCCTTTCAGCCTCTAGCGCTGACCTCCATCAACTTCCAGTCCATCATGCCTCCTCATCAGAAGTCCAAGCCGCCATCTAGGGGCCAGAAATCGACAAATCAGCTTGATGCTGCGCATGAAGATGAGAACCTCACCAAGGGCAGCGGTAATCTCCAGACCAAGGACGGGGTGCTTGAAGTTCAAACCACTCATCGTTACTTTCTCCGGTCCCGCGCGAGAAAGAACGGCATTATTGAGCAGGATTCTGAAAACCTTGCCCTCATTCCCAAACTTGATGAGGCTCAAACTTGCAAGGTACGACCAGCCTCATTGGGCACGTCCAGGCATGGGTTTTCAACAATGACCAAGCAGGAGCTGACGAAGCGCTTAGGAAACCTTCACTTTTCTCGCCCTTCTACCCGAAATTCGAAACAAGATCTACCGCGATGACGCCTTCCGTGGTTGTGATGACGCCGTGCTTCTGCCATTTGGCGACAAGTACACGATGTTGGGTCTTCTTTGCCAGCCCCCAATCACCCGTGTCAACAGGCAGATTCGCAACGAGAGTCTGTCCATAATTTACGGCGAGTGTCAATTCACCTTTGATTTCCCGGAACCAGACGATGGGAACACGCGTGCCACCTTCCTTGATCCATACCTTCAAGTCTACGCCGTACTGGACCGCTTTACTCCCAACGCCAGGACAGGCCGGGCCCAACAGAGCCCCGGGATTTCCAGAGTTAAATCCCACAACAGCTCTGGGAACGAGTCTTTCAGCGCTGACGTCCTTGAACCCAGAGCACTCCGTTCACCCAGCACTTTACGCTTCCTGACGATTCTTGAGATCACCGTTGAGTTTCCAGTTGATGAAGACAGCATTGATGAATACACCACCCCCGACGAGCTGTTCTCTCGGCCTGAATCAGTTGGCTTTAGGATGTGCAGCGCCATTGGAGCTCGTCACTATTCCAATAAGCGGCCCAACTGCCAGCGGAGACTGTCCAACAAAAAGCTTGACTGGGAGGACCCTGCAACCGTGGCCGACGAGTACTCGCGTTGCATCGGAAAATTGGAATACGGCTCCAAGGTTCTTAGAAAGCGGTGGAGGTACCACATGCGCAAGTCCTTCTCAGACCTGTCGTTTTTTGGGCCACCTATCGATGTCGACGTCATGTGCTCGATAGCCAGGCATTGCCCAGACCTAACAAATTCCGTCTGGGCGATCGTCGAGTGACACGGCCGCTTTTACCGCTGGGAGGCCCTTTCCAAGGATCTTTCTGACAGATAGATAGTCGACTCGTCAATAGGTGTGTATGGAACGCTGTTTGAAGTTAAGCGAAAGACTGCGACTCGGCTACCCAATAGCGACTCGTGCGCCGTTCTCGTGGACGACTTTGGCAAGATCTGGCTCAATGTTTTGACACAGGCGGCAACTCCAGCCTGGCTCGCAACGTGGAGATAGGGAGCAAGATATCTTCGGCATACACGTTGCTGGAGGCACGAGACCGGCTGGGCACAACTCTCCCCATGACATCGGCCCGCTACTACTTTGGAGGACATTCAACCATGGCAGAGGTCTGTGAGCCTCACTTTGGTCTCCAGGGAGACATGAATAGGGCGGTTTCAGATAGCCTTACTCTCATCATCAGTGAATTAGAGACGTGACCGTAGTCTAAAATGGCGCGAACCTTGCCTTAGAATCAAACCTCTCGACTCAAAGACTAGCTGTTATCAAGTGCTGTACTGCCCTAGAAAGGCTCATTTTACTACTCATTTCACTACTCTATTGCCTCGCTAGGGTCAATAAAGGCGCAGGAGTATGAGCCCGAACTAAATCATTGCGTGGTATCCTGTGTCAAACGAAGCCTTGTACTGTTACAACTTGTGTGTGCCCTGACTGCGGGGGTGAGCAGCTGGAGGCGCGCCAGTGAACACTTGGGTCTTATATCAGGCCAGGAGAACCTTTCTTTTTAGCATAGCCCAGTTGTGGGCCTACAAATTTTGCTCTCGGAAAAACCGTTTACGACAAATCACACGAGACAATGTGTACCCCAGGGTTACCATTGGTGTGAGGTCGAGTTGTGCTTTCGCCGGGTCTTCGAGACCCAACCTGACACCGTAGGCGGCATCTTGACTGTGTGGACGTTGGTAGTTTGACCTCTTCCGTGGGCATGGGACAGCTGACTGTAGGATAATCGACTATAGGACAGACGGCCCTAGGATAGTCGACCCTGGGATGGTCGGCACTGGGACAGCCGGCGCTGGGGTAGTCAGCGGCGGGCCAGTCGGACCTGGGGTCATAGAACCCTTCTACTCACCAATTGATTGTTCAGTCCCCTTGGCTCATTTTCTCTCTCAGACTCCACCCGGTCGCACTCTCGACCAACTGTTCACCACACTTGTTGCAAGATGAGTCGTCGCAAAGCCCATCAAGTCAACCCTCATTGAGTACTAAAGTCCAACACGCATGGAGCTCGGAATATGGCCGACAGCCATCCGCGCGCAAAAACCAGAGCAGTCACCTGGCAAAAGCTGATCCCACCTTATAACTGAGCCCCGCTTGCTGTCGAAACGTATACCTGATCGCGACACACGGAACGTAATTCTGAGGATCTTGTATCATTTTGTGAATGGCTTATTCAGCTCGTCTTCGTTTTGAAGTTGCATGTCGGATCATCTCTTCCTCAATAAGCAGTGCTTGCCAGCCAGCGGCAATCACGAAAGTTTACGACGTCAAAACGCTGCCTTGAGATCTTCTAAGCTTACGGATCTGCACACCCGACGGATTGAATGTTTGACATCTACTGTCCACAAGCTGAAAGCCTCGCGTCGAATTCCGCAATGTAAGTGGGCGAAATGATTGAAATCCGAGGGGTCCCCACTGGGTATAAACGTGAGGTTGCATACCTAGGTAGTCAGCTTACAGTACCCACATAATCCTTCCGTGACTTATGATGATTGCGGAGGCTGAGAGCCTGAGATCGACTGTCTATCACTACCGATTTCACGACTCGAATTTCTATGAGCCGAGGTCTGTGGCCAATGACTTAAGGTCTCTTTGCGGCTGTCCAGCCCTCCTAGCGCAGATCAAGACTTTGAAGAGAAGGGCGGGCAGCCAGGAATACAGGGGTTTTTTGCACCCCGCAGTTCTAAGCCGATTTGAGCGAATGTGTGGACCATGTGTGTGTCTAAGACCAGCTTTTCACAAAGAGCTGAGCCTGTACGGCACAGGAAGCGGCAGAACACTCGTGCTGAGTGCTACAGCTCAGCCTCGTACCATGTGGGTCAAGTCCTCACACTGCAGCTGTTCAGATGGTTATCTCCCTATGTAGGTGCCCAAGCAGCTGTTCACAGCATTGAGAGGCGGCAGAAACTAATATAAATAGAAGGCCTCTTCCTCTTCAGTCAACTGTAATCTAGGTTATCAGCATCACTTCAGGCTTTCATCACGCTTCTGCCAGCTCTTCGTTATATAAACTTGAGACACCACACTTATCCAAGTTTCCGGATAAACTCGAAATGTACTTCACCAAGCTCGTTGCTGTTTCCATGGCCTTGGCCGCCTTTGGCGCTGCCGCCCCCTCCTCCGAGCAGGGCAAGGAAAAGCGAACCGTTTCATCAGGTGTACGTAACAGGGGCGGGAATTTCTTACATTGTTCTGTCCCAAACCAGCGGCTGACCTTTCTCTTTTATGTAGGAATGCAATGGGTATTCCTGCCGATTTGGCCTCGCTAATGTCGACTGCAATGTTGGAGCTGTAAGTGCGATACAGATCTTAAAGGGACAATGATGTCCGTCTATTTTGAGGATGGGATAGCTGACATAGGAGCAGTGCGTCGGTCCTGGGGGAGGAGACGGTGCGAAGTGCGGAGACGTCAATGGCAACATTCTGTGCCCTGGGTGCAAGGGGACCTACGGATGTGACTTGGTCACAGACGAGTGAATTCACTGTGTAACAAACGTCCTCCTCCATTGGCGAAGGATGTACGTCCAGGAAAAGATGGGTTGATGAGCTTTTAACCAACACATCTACCAGTCACTCGTTGTGTAGAAGGACGAAGACTTAATACGTTGTAGTCTCGGCACATTCGTTTCATAGGAATTTCATTCTCATTCATCCCCATTGTCTAACATGCCATATGTGTCAAAATAAGCCCACGCGGGTGAAAACTAGAGATGAATACGGCTTAAGCATATTTCGCGCCGGAGACCAAGCTGTGTCCGTTCTGACTCTAATTGACTTTTTGGCACTGACCTTCAGTGGAGTGCTTCAAGAACGGGGAAATTCCAAGTCAGGGTAGATCTGATTGCGTGAAAAGGCTCCAGAGGATAAGTTTCCTGGCAAGAGAAGTTTGGGAAGTCTAGTAGGCATGTTCTTTTGCAATACAACTATTCAAGGGGGGAGTGAGGGGGGAGGGAAAGAAGTAGGAGGGGAGTGTCGGACCCAGAGAGTAGGCAGACCGGAGGAGAGAAGAGATTAGCAGTGGTAGAAGTTCTCGACGCCGATGTGACTTATCCTGGAGAGATCCTAGCTGAATAGGGCTCTGGAAGGGTTGGGTGGTGCTGTGGACAAAACATTGTCATGATTAGCAACTACAGGTGCTCCGTGTCGCTGATAAATCTGCAATGTATACACCATGTCCCCAGCTTCCATTTTTGGCTCAGATGATGTCCAAATGGACCACTTGAGGTACTAAGACGGTCAGATACCTCCGTGAGGAAACCGCTAGGGTAGAAAAGCATTTATTTGGTGCAATCTGGGCACTCTGTATCTGCGGCAGATCGAGGCCCTGTTTCCTCATGCGTTTGATGCAAGGCGTCAAGCCACTGGCCACGTTCCCCGTCTACTGTCCCACTTTTTCTCAGATGGAAAACAAACGAATAACAAGCCCATACCCCGCCATCAAACTCAAATTAACCTTCCATTTGATTCCCCTACCTTCCCTTCACTTCACCCCTCGTCGTTCTCTCGTCGTCGACTGTCAACGACGATCCCTTACTATTGAATCATCACTCACCAACAAACTCGATCATCGACCTGTGGACGATAACAAACATGCCGCCCTACAGAGAGCCGTTTCCTGAGAAGGCCCGTCCACAGTCATTCAGACAGCCATTGCTGCCTTGCCACGGGCATACTGGCCAATACAACGGTGTTTTTGAGCCTGGCTGGGAGGGTATGTTTGATTATCTTCCTTGTTTACGTATTTCTATCCTTCCCTCGACATGATTCTAATGATAAAGTCCAGAAGTCCGCGAGTATCCAACGCAGTTCGACAAGACCCTGGAGCAGCTCGGCAGATACGAGAACATGGTAGTCCATCTCCGACCTCTAGTCCATTCGCACAGTAGTCTGACCCTTTGACAGTACTGGACTTGGCACTATCTTGAAATGAAGAAGACGTACAGAGCCTTATGCGAAGGCAGCATCCTGGGCGATAGATGGAAGCTACCGACCAACTCGACTGATCGCAAGCGAGCAGTCGACAACCTTCCACTGGAGGCTTTCCTCCCTAAAGTCTTCCCCTTCGGCGACGTGCCAATGAAGCATGTGCCCAGCAGGGAGCGATACGCCGAACTGGGTATCCTGATCACATCGGATACTCATGAGCGCGCTGTCACTCAGCTGGGCACAACCAACCGGAGGCTCACAAACATACAGTTTTCTCTCGCCCAGCAACAATTCATCTTGGAGGCTCGGAATTTGGAGACAGAGCGCCGTCTGAGGAATGAGGAGGCGACTCTAATGGTTGCCGTCGCCATCACTGCCCAACCTACGACCAATGTCGATCAACAAAAAGTGTCGCGTGATGTCGATTTCTTTACGGCCAATGCCGATGCTGAAGACGAGTCTCTCAAGTACCGAGATCAGCTTTCCCGTATGAAGAAGCACAGGATCCTCAAGTCTCATCATTCGCGGATGCACATCCATAGCATCCTTTCGCGCTTCGACAGCAGGGCACTCGAGTACTACGAAGTTCGCGATAACACCGATTTTGCGTTCAAGCGATGCATGCTCTCGCTTGAGCTCATGGGCCCTGGCGTTGAGATGGTTTGGCTGCATTGTCCTACGTCTAATGACGATGTCAACCAGCGTCCTCACGTATTTTCGGTCCGCAAGCTTGGTGTCTGGCTGGCGTACAAGATCGAGCGGGCTCTTGTTCACTGGATGGCGGACGCGTGCTGCCCAGTGTGCAGCTCCACGATTCACGCCTCCGTAAGTCTGAGAGCACATCTGTCAAGACCAAGCAATGTATACTGACTCGTTCTATGACAGGCGTCCGAGAGCACTGCATTCGATCTCGTGGAGGAATCTGGAGGACATGGAATGGACTACAAGCATGCTAGCATGTTTGGCTCTGAGAATATGCATGCCGAAGTTGACGATGTGTGGGACATCCTCTCTGATTTGCCGGAACTGCAGTTGACCCCTACTCAGCAACAGATGCTGCAGGCCTGTGAGTACGGCTCTTGATCCTACTCCTACGTGGTATAATGCTGGAGCGTCATTGAATAAGGCCCAATGGCCGACGTTGAGAATCCTTGGAGAGTACGGGGGAAGTTGTCTAGCTTGCCTTAGACCTTGTACAGTGGGATCATTTTAACCCAGATCTGAGCTTGTACGGATTCTTACTGCTGTTTGCGCCTCTCGTGCTTGGTTACGCTCAATTAAGGTGAAAGACGTAGATGATCCCAATAATTTGCCTTAAAGCTTCAAGCCACGGCTACACGATACGAGCCTTGACCAAATTTTGAGCGTTTGCAATGAATTGGTGATGTCATCACTACTCTAAAATACACAGGGTGGATTGACAGCATGGCAGCCTGATTCAAGAAGACGAGTGGAAGGTAGCAAATAATGAAGAGAAGTGTGTAAGGTGGCGACGCCACTGACTTTAACTACTGGTCTGAGAGCAGCAAGTCCAACGAAAGATACAGAACATCCAGTCATCGAAGGTCATGGATACCTGGTCCGCCATGTATGCTGAGTTAGTAAAGACCGTTTGTGTGTCAGAAACAGAGAATGCTGGCTAGAAAAGGAGCAGAACGGGAAATACGATGTCAGGGCAAGGAAAGCTGATCTCGAGAGATCACATACGTGTGCACTGTTTAGATGACGCGACCAAATCGATTAGCTTCAGAAACGCATTTGACGAGACCATTCGGCTGCGTAATACAATGGTTTAATGGACAGGGCTGGTATCCTAGAGACAACACAGCTGCTGATTCAGGAGCACTAGAAAGCTATCTTGGCATGAGTACCATGGGTGTAAGCCTGCGCTAAGTGAAAATGCAAGTTACGATTCCTAAACCATCTGTCTTCCGCTAGGAACCTAGCGGCTCATTTCGAGAGCTCGCCGGTAGCGGACGTACAAATCGACATTCTCGTCTGCGAAGCACTCCCTAACTACAAAATTGGACAGCCTCAGAGAATTTGCTATGCCCTCCACATGCTCGCCGAAGGTCTCCTCCAAAAGCAGCTCACACTGTATCTTGTTGGGGATCTTGCGTTGATCACCCTTCTCATCTGACAGCTGGTCCAGGGTTCCTTTCCAGACACCAGTTTTTTGGCCCTTGGTCGGGCCGTCGGTCGAGACGATGTCAAACTCCAGAGCAACTTTGCCGTTCGGCACGAGCCCCAACATTCTTGTGAATCGGTATCGGTCCGCCGGAACAAAGTGCTCGTAGTTGTTCTTCTGCATCTCGACGAGGTCAAATGCCCACATCATGTGCTTCAGCATGTGGTTGAAGGAATTTGCAATTGTCTCGGAAGTCTCCGGATCGAAGCCTCCTTCGCTGGACCTCTTGCCCATCTTTGCCATGATCAGATGTGCGTCGAGCATGCGTTGCGCGCCAGGTGGGTTTGCCACCTTATATATGCGGCTCATGCAGTTGCTGAAGCGACGCAAAGTGCCCTGTTCCATCCATGCCATCAGTGGTGGGTCGAGTATGCATTGTATCCCGGAGCAAGCTCCGTAGCCCTTGTTGCTGAAACGCAGCCTCTGCATGATCTTTAACAGGGTCAGCATACACAAGGCAAATGGATTGACCGGACATCCTTCAATGTTTGGAAACACGTGAAGAATGAGGGACGGGCTTGACTTACCGCTCTCTTGGCCTGCGCCCAGAGCTCGCTGTCGCTCGAAATGATGTCCGGAAGGATCTGGCGCTCTACCTTTAGCTTGAGTCTCGCGTGCTCTGAGTGGGAGGCCAGTGGGAGGAAAGCCTAAATTCAGGAATCATGGAAGATGAACTTACCAGGCCACCTCCGTCCTTGGTCATGGGCTTGGCGGCGACCTCGAAGCTTGTCGGCAAGGCTATGGACGCGGTAATGTTGTTCTGAGTCGAGGTTTGGGTGCGAACATTAGCCCCCGCGACGCGTTGGGGACGGGCGTTGGCACCAGCCGAGCTGTACGCATTGGCGTTGAAGCTCGCTGGAAACGCATTGAACGCAGCATTGGTACTCAGTGCCAGCGATTGGGTGGGCGCTACGAGCTGTGCTGGAAGAGTGACTGGATTCGATGCTGTCGGGACGGGAGCGTGGATCTCTGAGAAGACATTAGGCTTGTCGCACCCAACACCAAATGAGGTGACATTCTCACCAGGAAGTGCCGTCAACAGTGATGGCTGAGCATTATCGCTTGTGGGGCCTGTTGTGACGGGGTCACCCTCACCGAGCCAGCTAACGTAGGTGTTGCCAGCATCTGTTTGATGTGTAGACCTTGCGTCGGGCCTTGAGACGTTGGAATTGCTGTTGACACCAGCTATGCCCATGGAGGGCTGACAGGGAGAATCGATGTGGTCTGCAGCCACAAGACGCTCGCTCGAAACGACGGCATGGAGACGATGACGAGCTTCCATGTTGGTGGACGGGTGAAGGGGGTTGAACTTGACCAATTCTTGCTTGAAGCACGGCCAGTAGCTGAGTTCCAAGTTTGCAGGGGGCTGATAAGATTGCTGGCAAAAGTTAAACACTTGCCTGACTACCCTACTTAAGAGGTACCCACAGAGAACGCCAATGGCACCTCGGGGTATCGACGCTCAAATCGAAATGTTCCGAGGCTTGGGATTGGTGGGGGGAATAGGCAGAAATATAGAAATTCAGATGAAAAGTTTCGAGGGTTATAGGTGGCCAAAACAGAAAGCAGACGGGGCAATTACAAATCGGTGGGCAACATTTGAAATGCAGCGTAGCTATCGTTTGTATTCTTCTCGTGTCTACCGCCTCCCTAATCAAAAGGTCAATGAATAATACTGTAATGCCTAATGGCTCAGCTTGACTATTCCCTATTGCATGCAACATCACTTCTCCGGCACAACCTCTATGTAGGTTTTACTTTGCCATTATTTCTATTCGCATTAGAGGCTTTCGAGACACTCCGAGTGATCGGACCATCCAGGTCTCTCCGTGAAGACTCGCCCGGCAGCATGACAGCACGATCAAGCGCGTTTGGAAGGCCGCGATGACGACCGCGGATCATCATGGCACAGATCACGAGCTTTGCAAATGTGCTAAACTGGCCAGACAATGAGGTCATGACCGATGGGTGTCCAAGGGAGAGCCCAACATTGCCGCTAGAATGTAATTGTGAGCAGTGGACAGTGAGATGTGGACTGAGTAGACTCACTAAGCCGAAACCACCTCAAAAAACACCGAGAAGACTGAGAATGCCTGATGAGACTGCGTCAGTATGATGCTGTAAAGCAGTATCACTCTGTTGAAAAGGCTACTAACAGGCTCGTCCAGGTCCTTGATTCTCCCCGATTCGGCCACACAGATGCAGAATGTCCCAAGAAATATATACCACAAGTCAAAACTCAGTTGGTTTCGAACGTGCGTCATGATATAGCTGGTTGCCTCGGACTCGTCGAGGGGGCGGTCCGTTGGGTACAAGCCGATTGCCTGCTCCTCGTAGGTGTTGGAGGCGCCTAGGACATGTTAGTCACCTGCTGTGCATTCTCAAACAGCCCAGATCATGACGGATAGAAGACCGTGGAAATGTAAGAATGGTACTGACGAATGCTGATCGCTATTGGGAGAATGGCGATATACATCATGACGAGGAGACTGAATTGGACAGCGGGGTTGATTTCAGCGAGATTCAACGTGGCGGTACCTGTGTGGCGAGAAGATGCTGCCTGAAATAGGGCAGAGAGAATCCGTGGGCCCATTGGAAGGTCGTTAACCGCTGGGTTGTCCAAATCCAAGACGACAATAAGCAGCACATCAACGAAGTTCAGTGCAACAATGATCCCAAACAGAATCCAGGTCGGGCCACTGGGAAACAGCAGGGTGTAACATCGGCGAGGATGGTCGAGGAGAAACTTCAACGCTGCCTTGGTAGAAGTGTTTGAAGGTGTTAATTTGTACGTGGCCCAGATGCAGAAGCGCAGCATCACTGGGTAGCAGGTGTTGCCGGCAAACGCCAAAAAGGTCATAAGCAACATAGGCCACGTGGCGTCCTTAAAAGTAATCATGGAGTCAGGAGTCAATGTGAAGCCGAGATTATTGATCATGGTCTGCGCAGAGTAGAACGCCCTTTGATATGATTTCTGAAGTCAGCAAGGACTCTTGAAAAGTGGCAAGATATGACCAAAGAGAATCACTGACCACCAAGTTTTGTCTTGGCCGCACTCCGCCAGCCAGTTTGTGTACTTTGACGGAGCAGTGTGAATCCATGGGAGCAAGCCAATTACACCGAGAAAATGTAGCCCGACGTAGTATCCTAAAGTCAAGTTTAGTCAGTATCGAACCCAAGACGATGGCGCCCCAGACATACCACAAACGATCTTGAGGAGCAGCTTCAGCGCCGAGTACTCAATACCACCTAGCTTTTCCGCATCTTTGGCAGTCAGGTCATGGAACTGTGAGTTCCTGCCAATCGTCACTTGTTTGGAAAGTCCCGGCAGATTGTTGGGGCGTGGATGTTGCGAAATATTGGAGAGCCTCCGATCTGCGCTGGGTCGAGATCCTAGAACGAACATGGAACTGGCTGCATTTTCGATTGACTTGGCCGCGGATATAGCTGTGGCTTCATTTGTAATAGGCTTTCTTTGTTTAGGCGTGGAGTCTTTTTCCCCTACTATCGTTTGACAGGACATTATTTCATCTTCATCTGCGAACGAGGGACACAATCAGCATAAGGGTGACCAAGAACTCATATTTCACTCACCTTCGTCATCTTGGTCAGGCTTCATATGGCGCTTCTCTATAAATGGCTGGCCTGTCTCTTTGGTCAGACCTCCACGAACGGCATTTGATAGCCACAGCAAGATCCCAAATTTCATGACTTACCGTTGTCACGCTCCAACGGAGGCGGTATATAGTATTCCGTACTTGTGGAATTCGGTCGTTTGGAATCAAAATCGCTGGAACCAAGGCCACTTGCATCAGCTGAGGGGGCATTTTCTCCATCACCCGTACCCTGTCTTGCTTCACTGTACCACTTCTTAGGAGCGCTCAACTTCGTAGGAGGATGTCAATTCACGTACTTCACAGCGGTGGGATCATTTGGGGTCCTTTTCTGCCCCTCCAAGTCCTCGTCGCGTCTCAGTGAGAAAACCACGCCCTTTGGAGTTGTTCGTGGATTAGATTCAAGTTGAGCTGAAAACACTTTCTATCAGCAACCCATCTCGCCTTGGGGGAATCGAGGAAAACTTGCCAGCTGCTCTGAGCTCCTTTTTGAACCAGAAAATTCGGGCAACAACCACCAAAATATTTACGACGCCTAGATTGGTAATAGTTGGGATGATGTAGAGGAAGACTTGCTGATATGTCCTCAGAGCTTTCACATCGACCCTTGAAAATTCGATATTAGCCACGCATTGGAATCACTTTAAAAAAAGTTTCAACGTACGTATTGAGGCCGGATTCGGTCGAAGCACTTGCACCAAAGAAATAAGCATCGATGGCAGTCAAATTGCCCTCAGGTGTAAGGATCACCAGGCCAAGAAGACCGCACAAGATGATCCACACATCTGTCGGTCATTGCGTCAGCGATATTGAAGAATACTTCCAGAGACTGGAAACGTTAATACTGACAGTGCAGCGTGATGAAATTGAGGTGTGGTTTCCACATGGTTGCCCACGTATGCAGAGTGGGATGCTGGTCCTAGTGAAGCGACAAGATACGAATTAGGCGGGAAGCATAACAGCCTAGGCAAAGCTGTGTAACGAACTGATGGTGGTTTGGAGCTGTTTCAAGCCCGTTGCGAAACGTACTCAATATGGAAATGTTTGAGGAGCCCACGTGCCAATGGTTGTGTTTTTGTTACTGGGCCGAAGAGTGGCTGCACTCGAGACATGACAGTCCTACGGTACTTTATATGGAAGAACCTTGGCATGAGGGGACTGCATTAAATCGCGCAATTCTGAGTGATAAAGGAGCACCTGATGCTAGACATCAAGCCCTAGAAGGCCCAGAAGGAGACGAAGTGTTTTACGACGGCTGAGATTAGGTATGCACGCAAGCAAATTTCCCATACTTAGGGCGTTAGATAAATTGAAACATGTTGTATATATCTTAGATATTTCATGTTATTCTTGAGCATTTTATTTTCTATTCAAATCTGGGTTCCATCATTTACATTCCTTAAAGCTGCAGAAAACCTCGAGGCTTTTTGCCCGTGTTGATACGTTCTCGTTCGTCAGCGGATCTCAACCAATCGGCAGGGACCTGACCTAAGCTGCACGCGAGAGCAGCCAAGCCGGATGCTCCAAAAAGCACGCATCAGAAAAATCCGGTTTTCCGCAAAGAGCCAATCAATTACGACTAAGCCGGAAACTCGGACCAGCCGCAGGCTTGGCAGTATGGGACACTTCGCTGCCAGGCATCATGTACAGACATATTCGGCTGGCAAACTGACGGTTTAGCTGCCTGCGATGTGGCGAAATCACTTCCGACCTCTTCCAACTGGGAAGGCGCCGGAGTGGTTATGTTTAAGGAGCATGTAAGTGCCGTCGAAAAGTTCGTGGTTTCTGGCAAGGTTGCTTACAACGCAGTTCCATTGTCTGCCCGCTCGGTCAGTCGGGCGCGCACGAGGATGTCCATCCGTAAGCTTGTCCTGATATTCACCCAGTCGAGTTCCGAAGACGGATCACGGCTTTCCGAGACTCAAGACATGAGCTAACAGTGGTTACTCGAACGAAGAGATGTCCTCCAAAGATGCGACTTGTTTGCGGTTCATTTCAGATCCAGCTCTGCCCAATGGACATCAGCACTTCCTCGAGTCATCAATTCGCCCGGGAAAGCCAAGTGTTTGGAGAAACATGTTTAGCAGAGAGTGCGACAGAATGCGAGAAGGTCTATCCCAGCTCGCTATCAAGCGCAGCGTACAAAAAGATTTACAGGGGAACCCGGGGATCTCAAAGGATATGCCCGATGAGTACTCTACACTAGAGCAAAAATATGGCAAATATTGGAAGACCATTGGCTATGGCGCCCATGGCACGATTAGCATATTCCGCAAACCAACGCCACATGGCCGAGACGCCAGTCTGGTTGCCGTCAAAGAGTCCCGTCCAAGGCCCGGCCAGGATTCGATAGAAGATGGCAAGCAAATGCTGATCGAGTACGGGTCACGCCTGACGAGCGATCTGCAGCACGCAAACGTGGTCCGCGTCTTTGATGTCTTCCATAGTGAGCATGGCAAGCTTCACGAAGTCATGGAGTATTGCGTGGCCGGGGATCTCTTCTCTCTGATCCATTCCGAGTGGCCTTTCGAGGTTGATGAAGCCAATTGCTTCTTCAAGCAGCTCATGCGCGGCGTCCAGTACCTACACGAGCTCGGCGTGGCGCACTGCGACCTGAAGCCAGAGAACCTGCTGCTGACCGAGGCGGGCAACCTCAAGATCAGCGACTTCAGCTGCAGCCAGTGGCTCCGCCGTCCCGGGGACGGCGGCGAGTCTCGACTTGTGTCCGGGATACGGGGTTCCACGCCGTACGTGGCGCCGGAGGAGTACACCGACGGCGAGTTTGACGGACGAGCTGCCGATGTCTGGGCGTGCGGCGTAATTTACATGATCCTCCGCCTGGGGCACTACTGCTGGCCGTCAGCACGGATAGAGGATAGATATTACGCTTCGTACGTGGACGGTCGTCGAGTGGAAGCGGGCTTTGAGCCGGTGGAATCACTGGATCCGGTAAGCTCTCGCCCTTGGGTCGCATCCCGGCGTGCGCTATGTTCCAACCGCAATCTGACAATCATTCAGGTCGAATGTCGTGACATCGTCTACTGCCTCTTAGATCCGCTGCCGACCCGACGACTGACATCATCACAATTCCTCAGATCAGAATGGGGTCGCGCTATCCAGGTCTGCCACGGGGCCGGCAGTGGATAGAAGGGCAGCGCTTTCAAGTTGGCCATTGTCGACAATCACCTATGATGGTCCTGATCCCTAACATGGAGAGATCCTTGCCCCATACGAGACATACTGTTGGCATACAAAGAAGGCATTGAAGGACCTGGACTCAAGGCAATTTAGTTCGGGCGGTCAAAAAATATATAGGAGACAGAGTCATCAATAATCCATGGCCCAACCAGTCGTTCTGAAGACTATCGACTGCTCAACCTTGAAATATCCATCGAGGCTCCACATGGTTATCAGTATAATTCATGCTTCAAGCTGTGTCATCCAGGCGTATCTGCAATCTACTTCGAAAATATGTGCTGTGGACAGATTGTGGTCACTGCTTGCAAGTACCTGCACAGATAGCTGCCGGCGCCCACATGCCCTCAGTTCCAGCGCATTGCGCGCATTTCAATTTATGATTGCGACGAGCTCAAAGACGTGTCCTTGGAGACATCTGTCGAGTTCCAGGCAACAGTCCATCTTTTAACTTTAAATTCATTGGTTAAAAGGGAAAGATTTTACAACGGGTGTGCATCTGAGCGAACAGTAATTATCTGCATATCGTTGTCCTCCCACTCGTCGGCGACCCGGGCTATGAACTTCAAGGCCCACCCGAGAGGTCAAGCGGAGCGTTGGGGGGGTACATTGCCTGTGACGGTATATTCTGCAAATCTGGCACATGGACGTCAAGAAGCTGTCCTTCAATATCCATCTCGGTGTTATAGAGCGGAAGCCGCAGAGTATCTTCAGTGAAGGCAGCAAGCTCGCTTTCTGCGAGGCTTACACCGGGCAGCAAAGGGTATGCAAAAGGGTCCTCCAAGGGAAAGTCCATGAAGTCGTCTTGGAACGGCCTTGATGCGTGCCCAGGGAGCTGTGCTGTAGGAATTGCCTGGAGTTCTGCCATCGGGCTTGCCGTGGCAGAGGCTTCAGCGGAGAATGAACCCAGAGGCCACTGATGCTGCTGAGTGATATGAGAACTCGGGGGCTGGGCGGGGACTGGATCGTCTGGGTGGCGAGAAGATGACTGGCCGCGACTCGCTGTAGGACTTCGTGTCTTTCCATCATCAGGACGAGGTCCTTTCGGTTTATATTGGTCGGGAAGCTGGTCGAAAAGGGACTATAAATTGTCAATCCTCGCCTCATACTTGGCCATTCTAATTACGCGGTTGGACGATGAACTCACATTCAGTGCGACGGTCACCCTATCCGCCGCAAGGCTTCTTTGGGTCAAACCAGAGATACAGTCTTTGCCCAGCTTGGCGTCCGCAAAGAGCTCCGAGACCCCGGGCTGGTTCGGGTTGTTCAGGACAAATAACAGCAGGCTTAGAACCGCGAAGAATTGCGTGTAGGTGATGAACCAATATGGACCGATGAGAACAGCCTGCTTGCGGATCTCGAGTCCGATGTGTATGATATTGCGGCATACATTGATGCCAGCTGACGCGAGGGCAAGATAGCGCTCGTCCACCGTCTCTTGTGATGGAAGCCGACGCGAATAGTATTGAATGAAAGGCCGGTATAGCATCATCTGAACATGAGCATAAGTGAAGCGAAGTAGGATTTTGACCCTTGGGTAGTTTTGCGTTTAGCTGAGGACACCACGCTACTAATCATAAAGACGTCGAGATTTCATACCGTGTGACTTGGATATCTTCTTCGTGACCTGGACGCCACGTAGGTGAAAGTTGTTCCTGCCAGTTGCGGAGTTCTTGCTCCAATTCCCTGATCTTGGAAAAGCTGATCATGTACGTTTCTGCCGGCCCCTCATCAGTTCCTGTGGGGGGATAGATGTCGCGAACGACTTTGGAAAGGATGTGCATAAGCCTTAAATTAGCATTCGATGCTTCGAGCAAAGAAGGAGTCCCAGGTGGCGGCCATTGGATTCCGCTGTTTGTGATATATTCATCATCCACCTCCGCCGGCCAGGGCTGATCAATGTCTTTTTCTTCCAGAAGAAGTGGGAGTCCAAGCGTGGTGGACAGGTAGATGTCCATCTGCCGAATCGTATAGAAGACCCTTCTCCTTGTCTCGTCTTTGATTGGTCCGAGTGATATAGCAGGTAGATGGCGATGCAAGCCCATGCGCAGGGCAGAGCGAAGGGCGATGCCGAGGAGGGTATGGCAACTGTTCAGTTCTCCAGTGGCTTGCAAAAACTGGATGTTAAAAACTAGAGCTTGCAAAGTGGTCATGTCGCTACATTCAGTTACATCTTGGAGGTAGTGTCGTCCCAAAGTGTAGAACTTATACCTGAAATCAGATCAGCGGTCAGTCTACAGCAGCAAAACGTGGTGAACATGTCCATCTTACCCTCGCTCCATTGCCACAGCGTAGTGGTCGGGATTGGTCGGATCATTCTCGTCAACGTCGTACATCGATCCCAAGGCCATGACAGAAAAAAGCAACCCTACGAACCTCCTCTCCTCGGGCGCGTATCTCTGTGGTCGCTCTTCGTAGAGCCTGTCGAACATCCGCCAAAATGACGGAGCATGGACCACTCGGAGAATGCAGGTAGCTCGGCTGAACGAAAATTCGCACAAGTCGTGGGCAAAAGACTTGGAGGGCACTGGAGAAAAGCCGTCGCTGATATGGGACCATGGGGAAGCCGCATACCCGGGTAAGTGAAATGATTTGGCTAGATAGGGTCGGCCAGGTTGGGGCAGGAATGGCATTCTGGAGTCATATCGAAATAACCCCGGGAATTGCTGGGTAATGCGACTCAAGAACGCCGCCCCTGAAGACATGCCATGGAAGTCGTATTCGCCTGTGGCGGTCAGGTCCAGTTGACCGACATTCTCGACCAGGGGCATTCGCCTCGCAGCGTTCGCTGCTGTCTCGGAACTCACGCTCGCCGGCGCGGCATCGGCCCTAAACGCCCTTTGATCACCCGCAGTATCATGTACGGCCGGTGAGGCGGAATATGCCGGTTGCGCCAGCAATGCAGCAACCTCCTCCGGGTCGTCCAGATCTATATGCGGCATGAACCTGCGAAGCAGAGTCTCTGCCGTACGCACCTTCTGTTCTAGCGAGCCGGTGCCATTGGGACGAGTGCCACGTCCTCGAATGGATATTCCGGTATAACTACAGCCTAACAGAGATAGATGGTCATTCACTGGACGTGCGCAAGCTGATGGCAACGGGTCCTTACTCGAATCAAAGTCCGCACAGCTCGAACACGGCCTGTTTCCATCACACTTGATTTTCTTCCGCCGACAATCGTCGCAGGCTTTTGTCGTCCTTCGCCGCTTCCTGGCCACCCGCTGCAGAGTCTGGCTTGAGGTGTCGGCCTCGGGAGTCGTAGGCTGTGGTCCCTCCCTCAAAAGCTGCTTGTGATGCGACGAGGATGAGGCCGGAGATCCAGAGCGCCGCAACGGGTCTTCGGCTGGACCCGGCTGCATCACTGGCCTGGATGTACCGACTGCGATATTAAAACAAAATATTTGCACCTGGAGCAAGGTACCGAGCAGCCCTGCCGCAACGAAAAGGCTTGGTGTCTACGGCCAGCTTTCAGGTTGTGGTAGCCAGCAGCAATCGCCGCGGTGCGCCACAGCAACGGCTCTCGATGCTACTCGGGCGGGAGGGGGAGAGTCCGATGCAGAGCACTTCAAGCTAGCCTACAGAGCTCGACTGCCAAGTGATTTGAATGTTGATTCGCAGACTGAGATGGTTCTTTAGCAATTTCCGGCCAGGCATGTTGGGGTACACTTACTCGTCACAGCTCTCAGCTGTGTCTGTCGCCAGTGATCGATTGTGAGGAAGGCAATTGACTGTGAGTAGGTAATGACAGAAGAAGAACAGAACAGTGGACCATCCAAGCCACAAGTCACCAAAAGGAGCCACAGGCTGACTAACCCATGCAGGAGCATCGCTGCTTGGCGTTGCTACCGATGATCCCAGCTGCTGACTCCAAACAATCAAAAGACGGGTGTGGGGGCGTGCATGTACGCTGGGGGCAGGCACTGCGGCCCTTATCGATAAGCCACGGCTGCCCTACGCCCCATTCAAAAGTCCTCCTTTCTACGCAGCTCCTCTGGAGTGAGAGCTTCTTTTTAGCTAGGCAACCTTTATTGAAAATTAACATATTTCTACAGTCAAATTGATCCATGCGGACGTAGCGGCCGTCTCAGAAGACATAGAGAAACCTATGAAGCACCGTGAGGATCGCCATAGGCAAGGATTGAGCAGTCTATTAGAGGTTTCTTGTTCATGAGACGGCCGATGCCGATGCTCCCTCGTTGCTGATGCTGATCTCTGCCGGTGGACTTTAGCCCAGCAACAACGACATCGCAGCGCCGAAGAGCTATCTGGAGCCGTACAATGGTGATAACAGACGATTAAATGCTCTCCAGGAGGAGACCCCGGTCCAAAGGTCTACCAAATCGAGCTCCGTTCCCCAAATGAGAGCTTCCTCTTCCCGGATCTCCTGGTCTGTCCGTCTACACAGGATCGGGCCAATCTCAAAGCTCCTGAGATGGCTTTTATCATCGCGGGCATGCTCTCTCAGCCCCCAAGACAGTCCCCTCAAACTTCCGACACAAAATCATTAACGGGATCAAGAAGACCAGCCTCCGCCTAAGGCCGTCTCCTCCCTTTATAAATCAAATTAAAAATACTTCATAGACAAGCAGTGGCAAGGTCCTCCTAGTAGATGTCGTCTAGCAACTGGCACATGATTTCTGGAAGGTGAGCTAGGACGGAGCTTACAGCTACCTCTATACCCTAACTCTCTTCGAAAGCTAGGCATTGAAGCAGGGTTAGACTACAACTTCAACTGGTCTAAGATCTGTGGGACTGATGTCCTTGACAGTGGCGACAATGGGATGAGATTTATTACTAAAGCCCCAGATCCTGGGTAAAAAGTCGCCACCCAAAAGCAATTCGAGGACACCAAAGAGGGAAAGAAGCTCCTTATTTAGAAGACCTTCACCTTCAAAGAGTGTAGCGAGGATGGTACCTTTGACCATATCACACACAAATTTGTCTTCAATGAGACCCAGGATCAGCTGAATGAGCTTCTCGGACAGCAGGATTCTTTCTATGATGCCGGAGACCGATTTGGGGCTGATTCCCAAGAGAATGTGGCCATCGACGCCCACCCCGACACCTCTGGTCAGGTGTCTGACGAGGATGACAGCCCTTTCTCTCCCTGAACGGATAATGCCACAGGCGCCGGGATTGCACGTAACTACCCGTGCTAAACTCAAGGTGATGGCTGATAGATTTGTACTACTAGAAGCTTAGTGCAGGCACCAAAAGAAGTCTTCAGGAGACGTTGAAAAGGGCTTTGGAATCTTTAAAGACCTAGAGTAGGTAGATAGTAGATGACTAGAAGAGCCTATCAAAGCCCAAAATCAACGACAGAAAGCGACATCCCTTACACACCCTCATGTGATGGTAACCAAAGTCTGAATCTTGGAAACACACTTATTTATCACGATTGATTCATTGGAAAAAAGACATGCCTACTTTCCTTGCCTTCTTTGGAGAAACAAGTCACCTAGTTCTTAGTAGATGCAGTCCATATTGGGAACAAATCATGTCCCCCTGGATGCCGGACATTGGAAAAATGTCTTCACTCGAGACTGCTGACCACCGAATCCCTCACTTCTTCAAGATGAACATGCTGCCAGTCCAGCCGAATGCCCGATTCAGTCTGCGCCCATAGCGACGGGCGGTCGTGAAAGGAAGTTTGCTTCGGGGATGAGGCTCATGGAATTGGATGCTCTGTTCCAGACCGTTCGTTGCCGGGCAGAATATCCAGACCGAACCGTAGAGCTTCTCAACGCTGAAGCCCATAGCGGCCATGGCCCGCAGGAAGTCAATCCATTGGATCTCTGCTGGCGTTGAGGCGGCTTCTGGGTTGAAGAAAAGCGTGCGAAAGACTTTGTACGTGCGCGAGTCAACCTCCACCACTTTCTGAGAAGCTGCATCAACGGATGGCTGGTTGGTGATGTCAGGCTCAGGAATGCTAGCACAAGCGGCTTTCCTGGTCTTCAACTTGGACTTCTGCGGAGGAGACACGTTGCCTTGGGGGTGGTGCGGTCCATGGTAGGCTTGGTCGACATAAAGTGCGGAAAATGACATTGTCGCCATGGCGCTGTGATTGTCTTGCTGGCGAGGCTGGCCAGAAGTCGGCGCGCACTTCTGCTCTGGCTTTTCATCAACCCACTCTGACGTTCGCTGAAGCGCTCGGGGCTGTGTTAACAGTCGATACAGAGCTGTATTCTTTATATCCCCTGTCTTTTGAGACATTGCTTCATCAAATTGAGCCCAAAAGTCATCCAAGTTTGACTCGGCTCGTCGAAGGATCTCGACTCTTTCTTTGGAACGCCGTTTGTCGATGGGGTAGGCGAATTTGCCGCCCATGGGTATTGCTTGCATGAAAATTGCGTCCATGGCTTTGGAGTAGAAAGCTTTGGATATCTTCTGCCAGGCATAACTCCGCTCATAAAAGTCCTCGTGTATCTGAACCTCGCGTACGTCCATCATTTGAGTAAAGGCCCTCGCCCATGGCTGGTACAGTTCAAGCTGTCGCATGCACTGAGAGATCGTCGAAAGCTCACCAACACAACTGGCAATGTATGGAGAGATCAGCTCTTTCGCCCGGGGTTCTGAGTCCAGAAGCCTCTCAAGCTCATCCATTAGCAGCGTCCATCGGAGTGCCTTCAGTGGTCTTCCAAATTCCCATAGTGTCTTCAGCAGCAGTAGGAGCTGTCCCCCAACTCTGTCTATCTTCTTCCCCTGTAGGGGGGTGATCCAAAGACCCTTTTTCGAAGAGCTCGGACGCTCGCGTACCATGAATTGCCGCATCGCCGGAGAAGCGTTGCTACGCTGCAATTGAAAGCAGGCTGCAAACGACGCTTCCGTCAAATGGTAGTGGAAATCCAGCATTGCACGCTGATATTCCTCTGGGAGGTCTTTCTCTGGAGAAATCTGTGATGCATACTTCTTCTGAAGCGACTGCAATTGTCGAGCCTCTTGGTGGAGCTGGGAATACATCTCGTAGTGTTTGTAGGCCTCGAACAGCAATGTATGCACAGGTCTCTTCCAGAAGCTATGCGAACTTTTGCATTCATCAAAAGGAGTATACCCACGGGCATCCCTGACGATTTCTGGGTCGTGCTCTTTCATGTCATAGACATGCTCGGAGAAGTAACCGGGATCCTCGCGCAATGCCCATATGTGGTCCTCAGCCGCTGATGCTCTGGCTGAGAGCAGCGATATGATCCGATCAAAGTCAAGCTTCGCAGGCACTCTGTAAGGTGCCTCGGCGGCCATTATGGCAAGAGAATCGAAACCGTTGACTTCGGTGTCCGTCTTGAGACAGGGCTCGCTCACAACTGGAAACCTGTCGCTGAACATTTCTGACTCCGTGATATCATGGAGGATTTGATGGCAGCAGTCGATGAGGAAAGCCAGCAGCTTTTCTTGTGCTTCGAGAATGAGCAGACCTTCTCCAGGACTGATTTGCTTCTTGTCCCCTTCCAGCCAGTCTGAATTCAAGGGACGGGGTACGAGTCTTCCATACTCATCCTCACCGAGGGCACCATCCATGGTCATGACGTATCCCCGCAGGAGGTTAGGCTTTAAAGCCTCCAATTTCCTGCCCAGATGCATCGCATCTATATCGCCGGCAGCGAACTCGCCTGGGAGGTTCCGGCCCCTGGAATTAAACAGCAGTAGCATCGGCTTCGGCTTGCAGAGGTCCTCTTGATTTATGTATGGCCACATGTAATGGGCGCGAAACTGAGTGTTGGTCTTCCTCTCTTCGATTGCTTCTGCTCGGAAGGCGTGGAAATCGGGGCGGTGGACTGGAGCCATGTTGGGCCAGGCCTGGAACAGAATTTTGAGTCTTTGTGTGCGTGGTTTCTTCAACCAGCGCTTCTGGATGGTGGCTTCATGTCGGGACAGGATCTGGTTGAGGGTTCTGTAGTCTCTGAAGATGCTTCGAGTTCTTGCACTGATCTCCTGACGGACTTCTTGAGGCTCCGGTCGCTTGCTTAAGACGACTTTTTGCAGTTGCCGCAGGACGACGGTCATCTGAAGTCGCTCGAGTGCGTTCTTCTTGGGGTAAGCATTGTCCACCCGGTTATTCCAGTAGTTGGCTTCTTCATTGAAATGATCGTACTCTTGGTATATGTCCTCAACCTCCATGGTGGCTGTCGGTCGAAAGGCGAGGCATACGTGATGTTCGGGGTGGACTTGTGGACAGACGCGATTCTGCCTGTTGCGTTATTCGTCGAGCGCCAATGGGCAATGCGTCGTCCAGCACTCTGTGAAATAAGTCAGCGTGCCCTCCCCAGAGAATAAAGAGGAACTACTCACGATAGAAGAATAATGAGCTCGTAGACTCGATCTCTGCTAGACCACGAAGTCTCGGAGTCTCTGTCTCGTTTGACTGCGTCGAATTACTGTTGGGCTTGGGAGGTTGTGGTCCTCTAGGTCGGTACCGCTGGAAGGCTGCCTTCACTGGAGCGGCTCGCGAGGATCGATCTCTCGCCACTCCGATTAGGTGGAGATGAAAGCTTTCTGGTGAGGTTCACTGAAGAGAAGGTCGGTGAGGGATGTGAAAACGGCCTTTTTAGTCAGTTCACTGCCTAAGAAATTAGGTGCGAGTGTTTGCATGGTTGTTGGTTTATGTGGGTAGGTGCAGATTGGTCCTGCAGTTGTGTCAAACGGAAGGTACCTAAATAGCAACAGACGCCGTCCCTCCTATAGCGTATGTAGAACCAGGAGTTCCAACAATCGACTCCCGATTCCCCCTCCAAAATCGCGCCGCTTCCTCTCCATTCTTGAATACAAAGCGCTCCACCGCCGTAAATTCCAGCCACGATCCCCCTGAAAATTGCGTCCCCCTGAAGAAGGTATCCGTGTCCCTCGGCGTCACGTCCTTCCAGAGACTGTACTGCCGCAGCAGACCTCCTTCCCCAGCCAGCCCTCTAGCCAGGGCAACCCGCCCGTCGACCCAATCCTGACCGACTTCGTCGCCCGCCCGTGCCCGCCGATGGAACAAATGCACAGCAAACTCCCCCTCTCCGACAAACCTCTCCGACGCGTCCCCGACCTCGCCGACCTTCCTCGCCAGCACGCCCTTCTGGTCCAGCCGGCAGAAGACGTGCTTGCCCGCCGTCTCCTGGTACGCGGGGCTCTGGAACCCCTTCCAGACGACAAACGTGCTTGGCCAGTACAGGCACGTCACGAAGTCCCACGCGTCGGCCGGGTTGGCTTCGTCTGGGAGCTCCCGGGCGCCCACCTGCACGTAGTTCAGGGGCAGCTTGGTGTGCTTGTGGCCCTCGCGCGCCAGGTCGACGTGAACTTTTTGGTACTCGTGTAGGAAGCGGTCCTGCTCCCAGGAGGGCTCCTTTTGGACTGCGATGAACCACATCACCTCGTCCTGGGTGTCGTACTGGGGCTGGCTTGGGTCTGACATTTTGCAAATTGAGAACAGCGCCGAGGATTGTTCGTATTAGTTGCGAGATACAACCACTTTCTGGGCCGTGCAGGCAAGTTGGTAATTCCGTCTAGTATTTTCCGAGCTCTTCAGGATTATTGGAAAAAGTATTAATTCGTTGGCAGGAGAGTTATTCTATGGCTTTTCTGGATGGAAGGTGACACATTCTCGGAATCTTCTGACGCCTCCGTGCTGTTCCTGGCCCCGGTAAGTGGGGGACGGCGTGGGCGAACACCCCGACGCGGAGGGCGGAGGGCCGCCAGTGTTGTCGCTCGGGACGGGGATCTGACTCGGAATTACAAGCCGATGCGGGCTCTGGGGTACGTAAATCCGGGGTAGTGCTTCACGCTTCATCCCACCTGTATCAGGCGTAGCGTGAAATGGTCGTTCCCTACTTGCAATCGGTCTTTGGGAACCACGCGCCTTGCGAAGCGAACGCCTCTGGCGGCGAAAGTGTGAGTACTCGGGCCCATTTGATAAAGATGACATGAGGGATAACATTAACCTGCACCCGCCCCCCAACAGAACATGTCCCTAAACACACCACGTCGAGAGCTCAAATCAGATGCGTATGCTGTCTAGTCTAAGTGCCAATACTACATGCAGAAAACAGACCCAGTGATGTAACAGGCAAAATATGAAATACATAGCCATCTAGCAAATGCAACACGGCCCTTCTGCTGCCGTTTAAATGAATAGATGGTCACCGCGGTACTTGACCGTCTGCGCATACTCGCTGGTCGTCGCACTGTTCGCGCGCAGGGCATCCGAGTCTCGCTTCGGGAACCCTTCAAACGAGGCGGCGTAAGTAGCCACGCTGTGTGCGACCAGCTTCGTGTTGAGCTCCCAGGCGGTAACGTTGACATTGCCCGTATCGTCGCAGAGCAGGTGGTAGCACTCGTCGAACGCCTCGCCAGCCCGACCGCCAAACAACTCGCGCTCCTCGTCCGTCTTGATAACTTCGGCGCCCGTGGCGATTCCACCCGCGGGGATGCCAGCCCTGATGAAACCGTCGTAGTCGCTGCGGCCGTCGAACGGTATGAAGGTGTAGTTGAGATCGTGGGCCTCGTACCAGTCGACATATAGGTCACGGAGCTCCTCTGATCCGACGGGGTGCGCGTCGTTGGTGGCGTTGTAGACTTGGTAGGCGAAGTTCGGGCTCGCGAGCATATCGTAGTCCATAAACAGGCGGACCTTGAGGTTCTCGTCAGGGGACAGGTTGGAAGCGTAGTAGCTGGACCCCACGAGGCCCTCCTCCTCGGCTGACCACCAGGCGAAGCGCACGCAGTTGTTGACGCGGAACTTGGTGAGCTGCCTTGCCACTTCTAGGAGAGACAGCGTCCCAGATCCGTCATCGTTGATACCCGGGCCAGCCTCGACGCTGTCAGAATGGGCGCCGAGAGCGACACAGTTGTTCGGGTCACCCTCGACGGTCTGGATCACGATGTTCTTCGTGATAGCGCTGTTGACCCAGGAACTGATATAAGCAATCGCGTCAACCGTCTCATTGTCCTCCAGCTTCTTCAGAAGGGGCTTCGCGTCCGCCAGAGGAATGCCGAAAGTAGCAACGTGGTTGTCATCAGGGGTACCAAGTGTTCCGGAGAGCTCTCCCTTCTCGTTGTTGTATATCACAACGGCGATCGCTCCTGCCTTGCCGGCCTGGGCAGATTTGTCACCAAAGGAACAGGTCCCGCGGCTAACGAAGGCGATGTTCCCCTTGACGCTGGACGGGTAATCCTCCGACGAGCATCCAGTATTCTCGACGAGAACCAGGTCACCACGGACAGGCTCCCTATCCTTGGTTGGTGGCGTTAGACTCATAGGCTGGGCGGCTTCATAGAAATCGTTGCCGATCACGAGACGGAACTCTTGAACCCAGCCGACATAAGCAGGGAAGGGCTGCTCCACGATCTTATAGTAGTCACCAAGTTCCGAAACAGATTTTCGGATGTAGTCCAATGTTCCCAGATGGCCTGCAAAGCCGTCAGCCCCAGTCATGACACTGTCGACGCCGAAAGGATGTTGTGCTTGGGAACAAACCTTCACTGCCGATTACTCGTGTTGGGCGATTATACTCATGCGAGCTGAGGTTGGCTATATCGTACAAGTCCTGGGCGCCCTTGAGAAGCCTGTCGATAGAGATACTGTCCTGGAGAGCCTCGCTATCAACCAGGGGCTTCTTTCCCTGGGTCAGAGCTGCTTGATGTGCATCGTCAAACAATGGCTGCTGCAGCTGAGCCGAGGATGCCGAGACGGCATGGAGGGAGGTGGCGGCAAGTGAGGCCAGACCAAGAAGCCGGGTCACAGCCATCATGATACAGAAGTCGTCGGGCCTCGAGAAGGGGTTCGTGGGTGTGCAGCTTGGAGAATGAAAGTAAAGGCGCATGCAGCTACATTGGGGTTTGAAGCTTGATAAGGCGTGATACCGTGACGTTGTGACGGTGGATCCCGGCAGGCAAGACGCGAGAGGCTGGGGAAGCGCAGGGTCATGCAGGGGGCATGCAGGGGTGCCCGCGGCTCATATGACCACTGTTGATAGACATGGTGAGTTACAAACGAGCCACGAGCCACATGCTGCCTGTACGATGATATCAGCGATAACAGGACATCAGGTTCCCAAGTCCGTAAAGGACCTCGAGATACCTTGGCTGGCTCACAGTTCAATGATCATATTATGCCCCGTATGTGCTTGATCCATCTGTGAGAATATTCAGGACCTTGAACCAAGCTTCTCAGGTCTGTGGGTGCCTGGGTGCAGAGTGCCTGCAGCCCAGGGGCAGGCAATGTGCGCTAACCCCTTTGTGCTGGCAGTGGGCATTTCCCCAACTGCAGCACACAGCATGTCGACTTGCTTTTCCCTTCGTTTGATTCAGATTTGATCGTCACTTCGTCAAAATTGCTCGACCTGTCCTTACCTTCATAGCGTTCTTGCATGGGATCTTCAGCGCACTTCGTTCAGATTGACACCGACGCACCTTACCCAGCTGCCTTGCTCATCATCCGACGAGGTCCTTGCGTAGCAGAGGCCACCTTTCGACCCTTGTTTCATCACGGACACAGCTCCAAATCAGGTATGTCCTCACGTGCCACCTCCATTTGAGCTTGAAAAGCTAACCTCTGGGCAGAGTATCGGCTGGGATCGTGGGAAGGAGTAAAGAAGTCTACGACGCGGCTGCGACGTATTGCAGCATGGCATCACAGTCGGCTGATGCCCCAGACCAATCGCGAACAATCACACTGCTCCGCCACGGCCATGCCTGGAACAACATGGTGTCGGGTTTCCCATGCAGGGACCCAATCCTGACGGAACGCGGACGGCGTCAGGCCGCCGCCGTCCAGCTCTCCCAGCCGCCCGACCTCATCGTCGTGTCGCCCCTGACCCGCACCCTCGAGACGGCCATGATCGCCTTCGGGCCCCTGATACGCGGCGCCGGCGGGCCCAACGCCTCCGTCCCCGTCCAGGTCTGGCCCTCGCTGCGCGAGTGCGGCGACAGGCCCTTCAACCACTGCCGCACCCGCTCGCAGCTCGAGAGGCGGTACCCCTTCCTGGACTTCTCCGAGTGCAGCCGCTCCGGCGTCTACGACAACAGCAGCGAGCGGAGGGGCCACCGGCGGGCGCGCCGCGTGCGCAGGCGCCTGATGGAGCTGTCGCGGACGTACAGCCACATCGTCGTCGTCAGCCACCAGGGCTTCATCCATAGGCTGAATGGCGGCTCCGGGAGGTATCGCAACTGCGAGTGCTGGACCTACAGGGTCGGCGTCGACTTCAGCATCACGGACGACGGCGATCTCGCTGCCCCTTCGGGCTCCAATGGCCCGACGCAGGTGGCGGCTGGTGAGGAGAGCGAGGTCAATGAGGCGGACTGAGTAGTCACGCGGGAATTCAGGTCGTGTTAGTACAGCGATGGGCAAGGGGAAAGGACTGTATGTTGTAGGCGAATGGCCATATCGCCTGTGGAAAAGGCTCTGAGGGAGACACGCAAGGATGCTTGCCGGAGTATCACCGCGGTGTAGGTCGAAGTTATTTCGAGAGGCGCTCGTCTGGAAGAGTAGGGAGGTTTAAGCCATTGGTGACACGACCAGGTGGTTCCACAGGGAACTTTGAGCAGTAAGAGAGCAGTTACCCCAAGCGCTCACTGTATGAACAGCCATATGGAGGCTTTCGTTGGCGGCCACATGTCGCCGTCACTGAACATGCTCACATTTGTCCATCTTTCTCAACACATACTTTGCTCCTCCCGGCAGGCAGCCATCACTCCATCCAGGCGCTCTTCGTGGAACCTGTGAGTAATATTTCCTCAGCATGGTGTGTCCAATCGATCAAACAGTGTCATATATCTGCTTCTGTTTGTCATCAAAATCGGTTGCTGCCATCGGCGTGAATCTTGTAGTTGAGGTTGGATGCGTGTGATAATGATCGGAAAGCCTGGAAGCTCGTGAGCAGAAATCAAGGGTGGTCTTCAGGTGGTTGTCCCATAGAGTGCCACTTTATTACAAGAGGGCGGAGGTCATCCTACAGGAGGTTGTCCCAGAGGAGGCTGTTCCATAGGGATTTATCCCACGGGATTTTGCCCCCAGGACGTTATCCCAAGGAGAATACCCCGCAGGAACTTAGCCCATGGCGCACATCATGTTTCGTTAATCAGATAGTGCGCTTGAAAGTAGAGACAATTCTGGACATCGACCAAAAGTCCAGTGTCCATCCTGTAATAATTGTCGATGAGGGTAGACGACGTTTGCTCTTGAGGTCACTCCAGTCAAGTCGGCAACTGGTGATACGTTAGTAGATATCAGTCAATGTATCCGATGGGCTTACCCATAGCAAGCTCTAATCGAAGTAGAAAGAAAGCTCACGGACTGTCACAAGGGCAGCCGTGGGTTGCTGAACTGATTCTGGTGTCAATAAAATCTCAATGACTGGTCACTCTCTCCACTTCTGCCCGCAATAGTACGAGAATCAACCAGGCCAACACAACGTCAGGTCACCGAATAGCCCAAATCAAGTCCCACCAAAGGCTGGGAAAAACAAGGTAATTGCGAATTGCCCCGAGGGCAGCCATAAGGACCGCTCAATTCAACAACGGGGTTGAAATGGTCTCCAATCGAACGTGCGTGCAAAATGTGGATCGCATGGCGGCGAAGAAGAAAGAGAAAGTCATCTCGACGCGGTCCCCCAGGACGGTGTATGCAGACTTTCTTGTCGCTCTTACCGGTGACCTGCCCTTGCTGCGCTGCACCAAGGCTCTGACTGTAGTAGAAAAAAATCCATATCAGCGGCCTCGCGGATCTCGAAGCGCTCTCCGAAGAAGGCCTTGACCGCATCCCACTTGCGGTTCCCGGATGACAATTGCAAATACTGTTTGGTCTTCGCCCCGCCACGAAGTCCATGACGGAAAGATGCCTGCATTTCCTTCTTCCTCGCCGGCTTGTCGTGCGGCACACATTTCTTCGAAGATCTCTATATCTTCGACGTACTCTAGATGGTCCTCCCGGGAAGGCCCGAGAAGGTGCCGTTGAAAACAATCTGGTCCGCCATCCTGCTTCTCGATTCTCGGATCGGTGTATTTGGTTGAGTGAGCGGTCGAGTGACCTGGTTGGTGACAACAAGTCCAGGCATAACAGACAATCGTCTTCGTCACACGGCGCATGAGGCTCGATGGTCATGAAGAAGACTTTGGGTACTTGGCCTGTGTTGCGAACAAGTACAAAGGCATACAGGGAAATCAGATCGGAAGACTGGTACGGGAGCTAACCTCATTTGCAGCAATCCAAATTTATAATTGCTCCAGCTCATCACATTGGATGGTGTTGATGATGGGAGATGTCCGTCAGGTGTCACATCTTCGATGCCAGACTGTCGGACAACATCTTTGCCGATACATGGTTCGATGTTGACTTCGATGTGCTTACATAAATGGCGGCTGTCGGTGTCTGCCGGCCTTACTGAACAATGCCATGTTGTTATGAGCGCGTCGAACGAGCTGAAAAGACGCCGCCCCCTTGCAGGAGGTGCGAGCGGACATTGAGCGCTGCCAAGACAACAACATGCATTTCGGGATGCGCCGTCGAAAACGATCACCACGAATGCGTGCAGACTAGTGGTCTCCAACTCGCGCCTTCTACGTCATGATGTAACCTCTCATCAAAGGAATCACTTTCCGGAAAGTCCATGCGCCTGCGAGCTAAGCTTGCTAAGCTGCGGGCATCCCAATCTTGCATCCTTCACAGCACCGAGCTTCACGTTGCCACCACCACCTTTAGCACTTCAGCCGACCCAACCTGGGCGGCCACGTTTTCAAGCTTCCGACAGCCAGAGCAAGTTTGAAGTCGGAAAGCATTCAAGATGAAGTTTCCAGGCCATATTTTGGTGGCGTTGGCCGTGGCGTAAGTTTTGTCCTCTGATGTCGCCGCGGTGATCAACTCACGACTGACACTCAAAGCAGCATCCCGGCTCATGGCCAGACCGCGTCGTCAACCTCGTCCCGAGAGCCGACGACGACCGTCTCCGCGTCCGACCTCACGGCCACCCTGACGTCGTCAGCCTCCCAATCCTCGTCAACCTCCCAGGAGGGCTGCCCCACGGTGATCCTGACGAGCAATATCTGCCGCTCGTGCGCGACGCCGGACTGCGTCCAGCTGGAGCCGCTGACCAACTCATGCGACTGCCCGTCGGCCATCCCCACTGTCTTCGTCGACTACCCGTGCGAGTCTGGCTGCGGCGGGATCGGATGCGCCGCCAACTACGTCTTCTTCACGGCCAACTGCACCAGCGAGACCACGAGCTCGTCGTCGGGCTCGTCCGGGGCGGGTTCCGCCAACTCGACCGCGTCGGCGACCGGTACCGGGCTCGGGGGCCTCAACTCCACTACTACTGCACGTGGAAGTGAGATAACCTCGTCTGGGACATCAACGAGGAGCGGGTCTGCAACCGGCACGGGCACAGCGGCGGAGAGCTCGTCTAGTGTTGCGGCGGCCGGCAGGATGAGGCCGTTCTGGGTGGGTATTCTGTAGACCCGAAGTGTCTGCAGCGGTACAGGCGCGAATACATGGTCTCGAGTGGGTGCGGTAATTTCAAAGGGTCTCATTTTGGATATTGGAAGGGCATCGAGCCCGAACTGTAATCGACAATTAGGGCCCGAGAACGTGTCTCGGGACTCGTGGATAGAAGGACGAGCTCAAACGCGGAGGATGATGGACAAGGTTGATCTTGTCGAGAATACGCTTCGGAATTCGATTCAAACTGTGCAACATAATATTTACACATTGTAATTTTACTTCCAATATTTGTTCTTGTGGCTCCAGGTCACCAAGTGATACCGTTGTTGGTAATCCACGCAGAAACTGTGAATTTAATTCAGCACTATTAGAGCAATATGTGATGCACCAAGTGGGCACTGCATACCACTAGGCCCCTATCACGTCGCGGTGACCCATTCTTAGACTAGCTAGAAGCTATGGGAGCATTGTGGGTGGTGAGAGGGCCACGGAAGTCTCTCATTTCACGCGGGAAATAGTATTGAGAGAGCCCCTGGCACGGCCTAGAGCGCGTGTCCGGATGGAGGACATCAATGCTCTTATCTGATGGAGCGCTCGCCTGCCAATGTAACAGGTGCTATAACCAGCACACTGATGATTTCTTTTGTAATGTTTCATTTCTGTCTTTTTATTGCAGCTAAGAAATTCGAAAGGATGTTTGTAGGACAGCGAACTGGATCGGCGCCGTCTGATCTGGTCGGCCTTGGTTTTCCAATTATAATACCATGCATTCAATGTCTTCTTCAATTTCACGTCCTCTGGTCGCCTCGAAACGACTTTCGCTCATTGGAAGCACAACAACTTCCGGCTGAGGCTCTTCGTGCCTGTGTCTTGCTGGAGAACGAACACATGAGCACAATAGGTGCAATGACACTGGACGACATGGAAAGGGTAATGCAACCACAATACCAACTGACATTTGGCATGCCCATAGTATCTTAATACTAACGGCATTTCCAACTGGCGTTGTGTTACCTGCCAACTATCGTTCCAAGCGATAGTATCTTGCGAGCCGTCTACATTGAACATGGCCTGTCCGAGAGCGTATTGGTTGAATCTCGAAGTTTCCAGTCGCTTTGAAATCAACTGGCCTACCTTAGTCCAGTCGTCGATGGATGAAGAGGAAGTGACAGCCAGTATGAGAGCGTCTTGCCCGAAGCTGGATGCACCGTTTTCTGTCCCACATTCTGCTTGCCAGGTTGGGTCTCTGTCCAACAGACTTTTTATAGGTAGGATATACACCTCTGAAGAGGAATTCCGCGTTGTGGTCTATGTAAACACAAAATGCTTCCTTCTAGAACTGGATATTGTATATTCAGTTGAAAATTCTAAGAGCTTTTGTCACCTTTGTATGCGTGTTCTCGATTTTCTGGAGCCCTTTAGTGCTAGCCATAGCCAATACTTTCATGCTCCTACCCCAAGCCTCCGTTCAACGAAAATCTGACGTGAGCCATGATGATTTTCCGTGCAAGAAGACTATATCACGGTCTGTTGGCCCAATGGCAAGGCGTCTGACTACGACTCATGAGCATTTCATGAGACAATTCGAAATCAGGAGATTGCAGGTTCGACCCCTGCACAGATCATTTTGCTGTTTCACGGAGCGCACCGCATGGTCTTCGCGTCTCATTTTGCCGACGCAAGCCTATAAGCCTCCTGTCATATATATATTCCATGTTCCATTAACTTGAAAGGTTCCTGTTTTGACCCAAATGCCTCTCTGTTCAGGTCTTCTGATAGCTAGGAGAGTTTGGAGGTGGGCCTGGACAGTAATGCACAACCGTGAGGGCGGCTCTCGGTTATTGTGCGCTATTAGACACCGCCCTCTAGCGGCCCACATTCCGAGAGCGCTGTGGAACAGTGTGGCAATTGTGCGTGCAGCCTGTTTGGCCTTTCATCTGTAACCATTAAATTATGATGACGGGTCAACACGCTCCGCTATTGATGGCTCGAGATTTGCAGCTTTCCACATTCCTACTCAAGACATACATATATATAGAAATATATATACGCAGCAGCTCAGTGACATTCTTCTATCAACTGGTGCATTAGCCCCTGAGGCGCGCAGAGCGCTTCATCACCAACATGCCTCATACTACATAGAGTTCTCTGCTGTGCCGCTGTAAGTGAAGAAGCGTCGCTCTCTGATCCGGCCGGCCCTACAGAGATATAGTATCAAAAGATCCGATGACGCAAATACTTCCCGTGTCTCAATAATTTCCGACTACAGGATATCAGGAGTACAGAGAAGAAAGTCACGCGAGATCTCTGCGTATTTGACCGTGTTATTTTCGTAGGTTCCCATTGACGACTATCTACAGCACTTATATACTGTCCTGGCAGCCAGTCCGAAAATACAGATCATCTGAGTATGATTCGATTCTAGCTGATGAAAAACGCTTGTTCAATAATGGTTGTTGTACAGGTTGTCTCCCAAAATAGTTTCTGGGAGTAAATGTACTCAGAGAAATGAAAAATATCATAGGGACCGACTGTGCACTCGGTGCAGCCTGTCTGCCATGCCCCCAGAGCGAGGTACCAAATCAACTATCCGCAGGAGTTGGTATCGTTGGACGGGTACGTTATCATGACGAACGACGCAGTCTCGTCGCAGTACTGTGTGCAGCCGTTCAGACCGTAGTTGTCGTTGTCGAGCTTCAGGATCCGGCTGATGCCGGTACTGGCTGCCTGGGAGGTACAGTATGCTGTGATATCAGCCTCGCTGGTTGCGGCGGCGCACCCTCCCTCAGATCCATCGGCTACACTCGAGCTCTCATCATCCTGTCGCTTCTCGCTGCCACCGCCGGCCGCCAGGCTTGAAGGGTACTCGATGTCAAAGGCCGGCTTGCCATTATCGGCATAGTCTTCGTCGGAATTAGTGGTTAGAACCAGAAGGCGGGAAGAGGCACTTACACTTTTGGAAGACTGTGCAAAACTCGTCAGGCGCTCCCCTGTTGGAGCCGACGTTCACGGATCCGACGCAGTTCTCGGAGATGGCAAAATCCATGAACTCGTGGACGCTTTCAGTGATACTCCACGCATTCTTCTGTCCGATCATGAGGGAGTGACCAAGTGTCGTTGTCTTCGAGTGGGCGTATTCCGCGAGAGTCTTGAGGAAGTTGATCATGTCGTCTTGTGTGATTTGCTTGCCGATGGACTCGTCCGCCGACAGCTCCTACTCCACCAGTCAGCTTTATTAGGCAGAGCAAACTCGGATGTACGTACAAAGGTATCGATGTTATCGGGGTCCAGGCCATCGCAACCGATTTTCTGAGCGAGGTCGATACGTTGTTTGTGGAGGTCGAGGACGGTGGTATCCGTGACATCGACGTACTTCTCCTGGGCATAGTTTTCCACCGTTTGGCTTGTCTTCATCAGCCCATCGTTGTTCCACTCTGAGAAGTCACAATCCGTCGTCTGAACTGCGCCCAAGTTGAAGTAGCACAAGACTGTGGCCCCGGCCGCATGAAGTGCGGGAATCAGGGTGGGGTCTTTGCTCGCGTGAAAGAGATCGATGTCAATGACCTTGGCATCAGCCGGCTGCAGACCGGCCCGAGGGTCAACAGGGTTCTGAATGTTGATTTGCCACTTCACGCCTGGCTTGAATGAATCTGGGATCTTGGATCCTGAAGTGGCGTTCTGGCTTGCAACGGGAACTGATGAACCCTCGTTGGCGTCCTGGCTCACTGCGGGGACCGATGAAGCTTCGTTGGCGTCCTGGTCCACAACTGGCACTGATGAAGCTTCGTTGGCGGTTGGAGAAGCCGAAACTTGCGGCATCTTAGGGAGGCATTTGGCACTGCAAAGCCCGAGAAGGGGGAGGAACAACACAGTTGTTGCGAATGAAGGCATCCTGATGCTTGGGGTGTCTAAGGAGTGACTGAAAAGAACGACAAAAAGGAGCGTGTTGGCGTAAAGTGACACCTGGTGGGCACAGGAGGGTTCCCGCCGTCCTCTCAATAGGCGTCTTTGACGTTATATACTCTTCCATTTCCGGCTCCTTCACGTCCAGCTCGACTGGTGTAAGCCACAGAAGTCTATGCCGAAAATATGCAGGGTGCCGTGACGAAAAGGCTAGTCCGTTTCAATTAAGGATCTACCCGTGCGTGCCCCTTAGACGCGCTTTTTGCCGCCGTCCAATAGGATAATCTCCCCCGACTCTACTGGCAAAACGAAACAGCCATCACCTTTTAGTCTCCAATAGTGGCCCGAACCGCCGGAACTAAGTATAAGATGACAATCTTGGCAGGACTGTCACGTCTCAATAGCAAGAAAAACACCGCACAGGCTCGGAGTGATGCTTTTCGGCTATTTTATCGTGAGGTCAGCCGCTTACAGACGCCATGCGACCTAAAGGGGATGAAGTCGCCAAATAAAACGAGCCAAAGAAGGCCAAGAGTCAAAGCATTCCGAGCCAGAAGACTTTTTTTTCCCAATCCTGGCGGTGCGTCAGCTGCTGTGCCACCATGCGGCGGCGGCGGGTGTGGCCCAGACCTCCTCTAATTTTCCATCGCACAATCCTCTGCTGCATCGACCTCTCGAGGAAGGTGGCGCGCTGACGGCTCTAAAGTTAAATTCCAGTAGGTGCAGAGCAGGTTCAGCCCCTGATTTGGAATTCCTTTCACCCCGATTTACATCTCCCTTAATATAGACGATCTCAAGTGCTCACGTTACTCGTGCAAATGCTCAAGTCTGCACAGATATTTTGGGTATGATGATGTAGGCTATTCAAAAGGGGAAGCACTGGCTTACTCGAAGTTCCAGTTTGGGACAGATTTCATCACTCGGATCTGTGGTGGCGTATGTGGCGTTTGCGGATGTCTGAGTTGGTCTCGGGTAGCTGTCAGCGTTGAAAATGACACGTCTCATACATAGAGGTAACACGTACATATTTTGGCGCCTCTACATTTGGGACAACTTCTACGAATTAATTACTAAATCAAAGCATGTCACAAAAGACTGTTACTCGCAATTACGTCTTCAGCATCATGACAAGCCCACCGCACTTTCGGTTTCGGAGGACACCAGGAAATGCATTTGACATTATTATTCTAAATGAATGTGGTAAGTTTCAGTGTTATTGCTCCAACCGCGAAACCCCGAGGACCATGTATGCAAAAGTCAAGAGTGAGCGACAAGAAAGCAATTGCAATTTCTCCCAAACCGACAACCACACCCTGCAAACTTGTCCCAATGCCGGCACGTGCACCACCAGCGAGGTCGTAGTAATCCGTGCGTGAGCCATTAATAAAGCCCAACAATGATATCACCGCGGACGCGGGCAGTAAGGTGGACCTCTGCTTCCTAAACGGTTCATCAGTGTCCCGAGTCGACCTCTCGTTGAATCGGCAAACGTACCAAGTCCAGTTTGATTCCAACCTGAAGGGCGGCATCTTTCAAATCACCCTTGGAATCAACAGCTCCACGAAGTAGATTGCCTGAATGATACATCAGTAAAAGCTTTGGTGTTTCGAGACATGGGTGAAACGGAAGCTCCAGCTTGTTGCCAGAGATTAGGGACGAGGTTGCTTACCCACTGCCCCGTTCGGGTTACCGCTCAGGCCCGGCATGGGAAGATGGTGGTGACCGTGGCTAGAGAGCTTGTTGTCGCGGTTGTCCCGGTCATCGTTTTGTCCAGCAAAGCGCGGAACGTTGTTGAGGGCGCCTGCCGAGGAGCCCGACGAAGAAGGAGCTGTGGGAGCAGCCGGAGTGGTCTTGGTTCTAAGAATCGCTGCGGGTTAGACGGAGGCGATGTCTTGAACCAGAAAAAGTACATCAGTGGCGATACTCACGGGGAAGACATTGCTTCTCTGAACGGCCTGCCTTGGACGCTTTGGAAAGAAATGGTTTCGATTGGCGGGTCCGGAGGGAAACGGGCGGATCTTGGAATGGAGATCTTGCGACGGCGATGCAAGGCTCAAATGAATCCGGCTGCTTGTGCTGTGAGGCCTGGTGGATTTCAACACCTCCCGAATGCTGAGGGCAGCATATGGTCTTTATACTTGTCTCCCATCGCATCTTGGTCGAGTCTTGCACCTCGCTGTTGAGGGATACCAGAGGTCTGGAGCCCGCCACCCGCATCCCTTCCCGGGTCACACCCGTGCACCTCGTCGGGCACCCGCGAGAATGGACCCTACACTTCGGCCGACGGGATGGGCCGCCGAAGGTGCGGTTTACTCTTTCGAGTCAGCCACATCTGGCACATCGAATGTTTTTCATGCGAGGGCTGATGGGAAGCACCGTCTGCTTGAAGCTACACGCAAGTGCTAGAGTAGTCTCGATTGCCGAGTCAGCCAACAAAAGCAACTACGGTGCTGCAGCCCGGCGCCAAGCCTGATACACGGCAGCGATCTGCCCGGTTCATCCCCGTCGGGACGTAATTTGGAGCCTGGGATTCACACCCTGCGGGGATCTACCCTTATGCTTCACATTCCACGTTTAACGTACCGATTGGGCTAAACACGTCACACAAGGGCGCCTCGGACGGAGACATCGAACGATGGCTTAAGCTGTGTCACTCGGGTGGCTCGAGTCAATCTGGGCTCCGGCAGTCCAGGCGGGCGCACTTCACATAAGACCGCCCTCGAGCTGCGACGTCTTCCACGCCCAGATGCGACACCCGCTAGTGTGGGGTGCTTCCGCTCGCTAAGCAGCATGTCGCAGCAGGTATCGTTTATTGTCGCCTTTGCCTCGGTCTTCGGGGCAGCGGAAGCCATCAGGCAGACCCAGGCCAGGGCCCGGAGGCAGGAGCATCGCAGCAGGAAGAACAACCTCGTTGTCCATTGCACAAAGTCGTCACGGTACAGTCCCTTGCTCGAGGGTAAACATGTGATTCTCTCAGGGGACAAGGTTTGTACCCCTTCTCCCAGCTTTTTGTGGTCGCCTGAGGTGCCCGTCATAGGCCGGCAGTTGACCCAGATATTACTCTCAGCTCTATATCGATACAGGAACAGAGTACGACATTCCTTTTGGCCATCGCTTTGCGGGATATTTCCTCCCATTCCCAGAAACTCAGCATGAAGGTCTTGTCTCCACAATTATGGATGACCCTCCTATCATGTAAGCAATCTTAACAACACATAATTGTGGCTCACATCTTCCACAGGTTGTCACTTGAACTACCACAGATAGACATCGCTGACTGACTTCACCAGGAACTGGATCTATATAGATCGCCAGACCTACGAGCTGAAATTTGGTGGACGAGACGCGGCCGAGCCAAACTTCAAAGCGCCGTTCGACTGCACAAGGCAGGACCGTAGGCTGACTCTCGGTGGATGGGAAGGATTTCTTGCTGTGGAAGAGGGTAATTTCTGGGCCCTGTACTTCGATGTTGAGAATAATCGGCTGCAGTCAAAAATCCCTGAGGGCACTCCTGTACTGGAAATTGAGCTGCAGCGGATCGAGATGAGGGTATCAAAACCTCCAATGCCCGAGCCGGAGCCTGAGGCGAATGGAGACTGTGGAAAGAAAGATGAGCAGGAGGACCTAGACATACCTCTCAAGTCGATGAAGCTGGACTCGCCAGAGGTTGATTGAAGATGCTCCACCTACTCCATTCAGAGACTCTGAATCTTAAGGTTCGCCCCAAGTGGGCACAGGATGCTGCAAACTGCATGTGAACGACACGATGTCTTCGCGGGACGACTGGCACGTGGCACAGCCCGCCCCACGTCGACCCTGCATCAATTCCAAGCCACAATGTAACATTCTGGAATGTATGTATAAGTATATTTGGCGTTTGATCGTCTTGCGGGATGTCCTGCAAGCCTAAGTGGTCACCGCCCGTATTACTTTTACGGAATTGGTCCCCGTGAGCGGGAGCAGTAAATGAAGTATATAGGCTTAAACCTCGGGTAGAAAGGTCCGGACCAGAGGCTGCCTGGTACCAACATGGGGGGTCAGTGGTGCCATGGCTTCCACAAGAGTACTCTCGTGACAATCCTTCAGGGAAAAGTAAGTAGCAGTGGCTGCATAGAATGCGGCCGAGGCCCTGCCAAGAATAAGGGACGAGACCGCTTCATGGACATTACTGATATTGTGGGGAAATAGATTAAACATCGGCAAGACATGCGGTTCAGAGAATGTGCTAACACATTTGCGGCTCGGCTTACTTTGTGCATATTAAGATCCCAACGGTTCCGCTCCTCGGGTGTTTGGAGTTTGTGGCTGATTTATTTTCTCAGTCGCCGTTCCTTTCACCGACGGGCTAACCCCGATCCTCATTGCTTTCTGCGGCTCAGGTTATCTCTTTCATACCACCAAGGTTGCGACATTATTTCCTTCTCGTACACCAACTTCAGATCCCTTCTCACTGACACCCGGAACAACATGTCCGTCAATCATTCCGGTGCTGTGCGAACGCCACGGTCGGATCCGCATGCGACGCGGCCCATTGCCGTAAATATGCATCAGTAATACGTCTCAAGTACCACGGCATTCTCGTTCCACAACAGTGACCCCACAAGGGCCGCGTGTGTATCCTAATTACCGCTGCAACGGCTTTTTCACCGCCGGTTCTATGGGCTGATCGTTACCGTCATGGCTTCCATGGAGCCCGACCGCCTCGATGTTGTTCAACGGCCAGGTAAGAGTGTCAGACTCGCACACTCGGGATTCGGTCATAGGATACTTGATTACTCTGCGAGAAAAGTTTCTGTGACATCTTCTGACAGATCATGATGATCAGTTCTCGCTTGAAGAACCGAATGCCTTTCTCTGGTTTGTTCACTCTATCGCATCCGGTACAGTCATGCGTAGATGAGACGACAATTACCTGTCGACGTTCCTAAAGGGAAATATTAGACGGTCCAATGGCTTGAAGAGTCAATAGCGGTTTTCTTCAACTCATACTAAGCCTGGTCACATTTTCGCCTCTGTGACGGCGCTGTTGAAGAGCAGAGCACAGGGTTCCATGGGTCACATTCCAAGTATCGTGTCTCAAGTTTCTATCTCTCAGGTCAGACCGTCAGAGGCCTAATTGAAGAACCCAGAGCTAAAAAGAACACCAGGCGACAGTCTGTGCGAATGCAGGACATCGTAGCCAGGAATAGTATGCGCATGGTACTTGAGAGGGATTCGGCCCAAGTCCCGTTGGTCTGCGTATTGGATATGCTTGTTTTGCAGGGCATCTGTCATCCAAACTTGGAAAAAGAAAATGGAGGCTTCGCATCTGCAACTGAGTAAGGACAACAATGTTGTTATTCGAGACACTCGTCCACCAAGAACCCAGCGGAAAACGGGAAATTAGCTCTTCATGAGCCTCATCGAAGTCGAGGACAGTGTGTTGTGGCGGTACGGCTCTGAAATACTGCTTGAATAGGAAATCTGACGATTGGTTATTACGGTCTTTTGGCCGGCACATAGGGTTGATATCAAGCAGTAGCCAAGCCTCATGTCAAGTGTTCCTGGACCAGTCCATGCGGCTGCCTCTCGTCCGAATTTCCGCAAAGTGAACACAATTAGCTTCTGATACAATTAAGACCTGACCTGCACTAGACCTCGATTCGATGTCGCTCCTGCAAATACACGAGTTCGAAATGCTGGCCACTCTCCTTGCCTTGTTCCCCGTAGCAGTCTGGTCAGTTAGTCCAGTGAATACATAAACTCCTTTATTTACTCGACGCCTCAATGATTTTCTCTGCCATCTCCACCAAACTGTCTGAGACCACATCGACTTCACCAAATACCTCGGGCACCGGCTCGATCTCCCAGACCGAGCACCAGGCGGCCTTAAATCTGATGGGCGAGTCTTTTTCAGCTTCCAAAAACACCTAGTAGAATTTATTACGGGTTAGAAGTCACTCACCCATTTGCCTTTGCTCCTGATGCATCCCACATGTGAGCGGCGGCAAACCACGTCTCCTCAGCGCCCTTGAACTGGTTCAAGACGAATTGGTAAGCCTGCGGCACAGGCTTCCTGACATCCAACCCATCGCAAGTGAAGAAGTTCTCGTCAGGACAGTGCAGCCCCGCGCCGGCCAGGTACCCCTTGACCCTGGCCTTGTCGCCTGTCGTAAGAGCCCAGACCGTAAACCCCGCATCCCTCAGCTTCTGCCACGCCTCCTGGACGCCGGGCCTCGCCTTGAGCGCCTTGTACCCCTCGGCGCACACCTCGGCGTCCTCCTCGCTGAAGAGCTCCCTGGGCTTGGGGATGCCCACCTGCCCCAGCACGCGGAAGAAGAGCGGCCTGAAGATGGGGAAGAAGGGCTTGTAGCGGCCCGAGAGGTCGAGGAAGGTGAACTCGCGCTCCGCGCACTCCATCCACGAGAAGCCGAAGATCTTGGCGCTGATGCCGTGTTTGCGCAGCCGGTCGCCGATGCGGGCGTCTAGGATGTCGAAGAAGGCCTCATAACCGACGCACGTCCCGACAATGTCGAAGACGACGTGCTTGCCGCCACTAGCCATAGTTATTGCGGATGGAACGTTCAAAGGGAGCTCAAAAATGAAGGAAAGCGTGGCTGAAGGTCGTGATCGTTTGCCTCGTTGGTTTCGCCGTGGTTGTGTTGTTGATGCTGCTGACAGATATTGAGTCGGGGTTTGTGTGTAGCTTTCAAGCTTCTGAGCTGGCCGAAATAAGGTTGCAGACATGTGCGCCGGATGTCGTCGTGACTCGCCGGCCCAGTTCCCGGTCCGCTCCACTGCACGGGCCGGCCCCGGCAACTCTGCAGTGCGAGATAGGATGTCCACTGGCGTCCTCGATAGGCGATATAACCCGCTTGTAAATTGCATTACTTTACGATTGATTGACTAATTCCGAGGGTTTTTGAGCGGACTATCATTTGTGATTTCAGCATGGCTTTTCTGAATGGCTACTGAACGATTGGAACAGGGTCGAAGTTCATCTTTGCAGGGCGAGGAGAGATATCTACAGCTTTTGGGTGTTGGGGCACCACAGAAGAATGTACGCAGCATCAATTCACACTACAGTCACGGTTCACGTAGATCCGGTTTTCGTATTTCAATCTCGCGATGTCATCTCAACCAATTCGATGAAGGGACGGAATCCCGGGAAATTTTAACTAAAAATAAAGCGCTTGACCTTGACATACCAGGGAATTACCCTCTTCTCCAAGTCGCCATCACTGCTTTCCACGGCCGTTGGGATCTGCCTCCTGCCGGTGGTCAGGTTCATTTCCGTGAGTGGCACAACCTTCGTCCTCTTCACAATCTTCCAACCGCAAAATAGGACAACAAAGACCGCAACGACAACGTAATTAATGACGAAGCCAACGGCGTCAAAGCCTCCAATGAAAACACTGTAGCCTGCAAGAAAGACAAGCAGAGTGTTGATCGCGATGACAAAAATCGTGCCGTAGGGATACCAGAGGGCGCGAAAGGGCAGATCCTCCACCCGATTCCCCTGTGCGACCCAGCCTTTGCGAAATCGCACATGGGTCACGCCTATGACGGCCCATGCGATGTAAGTAGCCGAGCCGCTGATACTTGTGAGGTAGCTGAACACTTTGCCCGGGCCTGCTTTGTAGTTGAGCATGGAAACGAGGCCGAGAACATTTGAGAAGACTAGGGCGTTTGCTGGCGTCCCATTCTTGGTGGTCTTGGCGAAGAACTTTGGTGCGCGGCCTGCTTTGGCTAGAGAGACCAAACTT
Organism: Diaporthe velutina; assembly: GCA_038088505.1. Lineage (NCBI taxonomy): Eukaryota > Fungi > Ascomycota > Sordariomycetes > Diaporthales > Diaporthaceae > Diaporthe > Diaporthe velutina. The sequence continues at coordinate 81,094 of JBBWSJ010000115.1, read as the reverse complement.
CGAGATGCAACATAAAGTGCTGAGTTCATTGATGACAGTTGAGCGGTGATCCTGAACATTCGCAATGTTAGAGCAGGACCGGAACGTATGAAGAGGAAGGTGCATACATCACAACATTGACAACGTGGCCTACTTGAGGCGCCCCGGCATTTGCAAAGGCGATGGTCCAAGGTGACTTCCCGGATCTGGTGGCAGCTGTGAGGAGGTCAGGGCTATCCGACGGTACAATAATACCCGCAAAAAAGACCAGTCCCCTGTGACAATCAGTGAGTGATGAGACTCCAGAAGAACGTTTGGGTGGGACGACTGACATGAATATGATCAAGACTCTCCAGAAGGTCTGCTTGATAGCCCTCGGTAAGTCTTTCGTCGGGTTTTTAGACTCCGCAGCCGTGAGCGCCAGCATCTCCGTTCCGCAATAATACACCGCGGCAAGTAGGAAACACTGCCCAAAGCCACTTATGCCGTTAGCGATAGGGCCCGGGTCTCTCCAGAACCGGAACCCTATATATTCGCCGCCAATGGCGCCAGTATTGAGCAAGATCGCGCAGAGAAACCCTCCCAAGATACAAAACAGTTTCCAGCAGGCGAAATAGAACTCCATCTCTCCCCACACAACAACTCCGAGCAGTGAAGTCACCTGATAGAACGCAAACCACAGTAAGATCCAGCCATAGGTTGGTACCTTATCAGTCCAGTAGCCCATTATAATGGAGCTCGCGTTGAAGTCGCCGGCGACGTTAGTAACCCATAGATAGAAGTAATTCCAGCCCAGAGAAAACGCAAGTGACGGATCAACGAATCTTCCGGCCAGCTCGATAAAGGCGCCCTGAATGGGGAAAAGAGTGCTCATTTCTCCCAGGCACTGCATCACGAAATAGACGTCGACGCCGATTATGAAGAAGCACACTAGTGCTCCGACTGGACCACTGTATGCAATTGCGTAGCCAGTTCCGTACCATATACTCGCACCAACCACGCCACCAAAGGATATCATGATGAGATGGCGGTTTTTGAGGCCGCGCTGCAGACCGTCATCTAGGCTGGGCATCAGCGGGTCTCCTTTTGGCTGCCGAGAGCCAGCTTGAGCTTACCGAGGACATTCCCGCTCTGCAGCACGGTAACAGGACCATCTTCCCCCGAGTCCTGTGCTGAGGACACATCTGCAGCGGCCCTCTTCTCATCGTTGGCCGCCATCGCCATTGTCGATTTCACTAGTAGCTGACGGCGCGGTCGAAGCTGCACAAAACAATCTCAATGACAGCATATGAACCAAGCCAAGCAACGATGCAACACGGGACGCGGCACGTGGGTGACACTTTGCTAGAACGTGGTTCATGTAGTGAGAAATTGTCGTTCGTCCACTAGTTCGCCCACAAGCTCAGCGCCGGCGGTGAAGGAGGTTGGGAGAGCCCTGGGCCACGAAATGACCCCTCAATCGCTTGCAATCTTTTTTAACCTTCCGGCAATCAGCTCGCCGATCTGGGTATGGCGCTCTTATCGCCGTCATGCTACCAACGCTGTTGGGGGCCTGGCAACTGGCAAGGGGCTGATAGTAGCGCTTCCTACGGCCGGCGCTTGGACCTGGACGGAGGCGGAACTGGCGGAGATGAACGTTGAATAAGGTTTAGACTTTCGTGACTAGGATCACCCAGGGTCTTAGGCGCCACAGGCGTTGATCGATGCTGTTAGGGTCTAATTTGTGGAGAGGCATAGAGTAAGTTACGTGTAGATTGAGTCGCATGGCCAACTGTCAATCATCCTGTCATTGTTGGAACAAGGTAATGGCTGGCGGCAAGATAGACTGACTAGGCCCCATGCTCCGCTATCTATCAGCTCAAACGAAACCTCTGGGATGCATTACATACGATTATGCCGAGAATATCTACTCAATGAACTCCTCATCTTGCTTGTTCGCCGTCATATTACGTCGTGCCGTCTTGCCACCTGGTCTAGATCAATGTCCACACCGGAGCATGGTCATCTGACCATACCATTCGTGACATTTTCAGTGCTTTTCTCGGACTGCTCCAAACAGGCGTTTAATTTCGCCCTATCCCTGACCTCGAAATATGCTTCAAATGGTTTAGGTATGGCGGCTTGAGCGGTGGTATCTTCGTTGTCTTCGATGTGTCAGCCACTTTCCAAAATGCACTGTAAAAAGTTGGGGAATTACTGCACATACAACGCACATAATGCAAACAAGGAGGCTTGGTATCGCTCTGCTTGATCTTGAACATCAAGATCAGGCGTGCGAAAATGGCGTAGAGAATACGATTCGAAAAGCTGACTGCTGTGCAGCCCCGTGATCCAGCTCCATACGAAAAGTGATACGGTGCAGGCACTTTATTAGTCAAGTCCGGATCAGTCCATCTCTCTGGCCGAAAGACATGCGCATCTGGTCCGTAGATTGACGGGTCTGTGGTGATGAATTAGCCGCAAGGATGGACAGAGGGCGTCATACCAGACCAATCATACCGTGATTTACTGCCTGCGCGTTCACGAGAATCATGACACCCTTCGGTATGCTCGCATCCTCCCATTCAAAGCTCTGGTATGTTTGTCGAGGTGGTAAGATGTGAAGCGGTGGGTAGTGCCGCAGGGTCTCGCGCACAAACGCCACCACGTATGGGGACTTCTCTACCTCAACAGCTTCCCGATATGCGGTCTCAATATCACCTGAGGCGTCAATTAACTCCAGGTAGGCTTTCTCTTGTGCAGCTTGGCCTTCAGCACTGGCCAGGTAGGCGATGCCGGCAATCGCTGTAGCTAGTATTGTCTCGAAGCCACCGGACATGAGCCCACCTAGAATTGTGCGGACGTCACCTGGGAGAGCCGTAATCAGTATTTGATTTACTCAACTAAAGGGTTTGTAGCGAGACACCTGCCTTGTGTCAGGTTCTCCTGTTTATCGGTGAGCAAGCCTGAGGCGACGCAATTCTTGCTGCCCTCTGCGGGAAGGCTCGCCCTGACTTCCTCGAGCAGGGTGGCAAGCCACTCGTCTCTGCGACCTCGAACCTGTTTCGCGATAGATGAGCGGCCGTCGTCGCGGAAGGGATAAGTTCTGAGATAGGGAATGTAATCCTGTGCATTAGAATTCGTCGATCGAAAACTGTGGATGCACTTTGTCAACGCTCGGTTCAGGGTTGGTTCGAAGGTGGTTCGAAGTAAGCCTACACACCTTGATATGATTTTGGCATCATCCAAGATGCGATGAAGAAGTGGGTCAGCGATGTCTTCGAAACGCCTCCCGTAAGAGAACATGAGGACAACATTGAGCGCCAGCCGCTTCTGATAGACATGGGGCGACACTGCGTTGCCTCCTTTGCCCGCCTCGAAGAGACCCTTGACCATACTTGAGGTTTCTACATCCAGCATTCCGGCAAGTCTTTTGATCGCCGGGGAAGTTGTCAACGAGCCTACGACACGACGTTGTTTCCGGGTGCGATCGTCCCAAGGATTGGTCCCAATGGTCGAGGCTAGATCCAAGTAAGCTCTCGGGCTCATAACAAGAAGTCCTATCAGCCATACCGGATGTCTTGGAAACCAGATTGTGAAAGGTGTACAAAGAAGGTCTGTCGATAGTGTAACTCTGGCGAGTGACCAGCCACTCTCTCGCGACTTCGAAACCGTTCAGGAAAATCACACGCCGATTCCCGAGCCTGACTTGGTAAATCGGCCAGCCATAGTCCTGTGACCATTTCTCCGCTGTAGTCGCATGGTCTTGACCTAGCATATAAAGGTGCCCATGCAAGAGAGAGCTGCCGGGAATCTCCGGAATGTTTCTGATAAGAGCAAAGTCAACATAGAAGAAACGTAGATATATCAATGCAAATGTAAGAACAATCACCGAAAGGTATGCCAGTACCGGCGTCACAGCAGGAATCGGAAGATCTGCCATGGTAATGGTTGAGCGTGGAGGGGACGAAGCCAAGAATCGACAGCACTGCGCCTTGATATTTGCGGTGCAGCACACAAGCCGGCCTTGCAACACGAGATCTTTTCCAACGATGAGGTCAGAGACTTATGATGTGCTAAAATAACCCGGGGATGTCGATTTCTCCTCCCGTACATGGCTTCGGTCTTATCCGCCGAACCCGTCGTCACAGGCGCTGGACTCCGAGACCCGCAGTTTCGCGGTGACAAGGAAGTAACGGTGACACTACCTCACGACGAGCTCGGTGTTTAGATAAAAACCGTAGACGCGAGCACGACCAGCCATAGAGAAAGAGAAAAACATCAGCTGTAACAATGCTGGCTCATCATGAAAAGCTCACACCCGGTCAACTTATACTGCCCGTGATATCTGCCGCCAGACATCGTAATAATCCTTCCCGCCTCTCCATAACGGCATGGTGAAAGCGAGCACTTCCGAGCATTTCAGCAGATACGACGAATACGTTTCTGCCGTGGGCCAGAGGCAGGAAATCCCCGTTACAAGGACGCAGCCGCCGGCGAAAGCTCGACATGTTGCGAACTCCGGCGGGATGAAAACGTCCCGAGATATCACAATTGAGTGTGCTGCGTCGACTAGACAAGCTGCCTCGGACAACACTCTTGCCTGCAGAGATGGATAATGCTTTAGCCGGGCAGTCGTTGCGAAAGAGGAGCAAACTCCGCACGGCGGGTGATTCAGAAGCGCTGGTTGCAGCAGAGCCCAGCTCAAATGCGTTACTAATTCTGACTGCGGCATCAACTGTAGGGTCTCAACCGCATGGGATAGCGAGGCACGTAGTGGGCAATGCGACGGCACACCGACGGAGTTCGAGGGCCCGAAGAGCTGCTGCATGAGCTTTATGCAATAGTTATAAGCCACGTCGCTATCGGTTTGATTCCAAGGTATGCTGCCGCTAAGCACGCTTGTTCGATGAACCAAAATGTTCATCATTCTGCATGTTTGTCAGTACATGAGCGCCTCATGGCGATCAGAATGCCGGTATCTCTGAAATCCTACCTTTCAATGTAGATCAGCACAGACAGCGTTCTCTTCTTTGTCTCCGGCGGCAGTCGCCTTATTTGCGAGGCGGCCGGTATTGTGGGCCCCGGCAGTGACACAACGGCTGCTTGCTCATCCATGCGATGCCAGCCGAGCTCCAGGCAGGACCTGGTTGCAAAGCTTAAAAGCTCCCATATCAGCCCTCTCTCCGGATCCGCAAGCTCGTATATGATGAGAAGCAGCAGAATGACGACGGTATGGTCGTTCGGCCCCGTCACGAACTGGGCGGCGAGCTCACCGCCCCACTCACGGCATGTGGTGGCTACGATCTTCCAGGCCGGCGCGTAATAGCTCTTGTGAGTAGCAGCGATCGCGCAGGCTAGGAGGACGCAGCACCTGTCTGCTTCTGCCATCTGCTTTAGGCTCGCCTCGTTCTCGTCAGGCAGGGTGACGCTGGCGGGCAGAGCTGGCTCGATGCACCGGACGTAGTGGGACAGTAACAGACGGACTGTGCTTGGTGATACTGAGCCCCTATCGAGCCTGGACGCTGCGATGACGTTGATGCCCTCTTCTTCAGGATTCAGATTCCCGGGGACCAGCAGAGGTGACTCAATCTTGACACCCTGGTCAAGCAGCTTGCGGACGGTGGCATCGCCGATGATCACTGGAGGGGACTGCTCGAGGAAAAGGGTGCCATTCCGGGAGCGCAGGACGAATTGGAATGCGGCACCCGGATCCGTGGGGCCTGAGGTGGTGTTGTCTGTTTGCTGAGCGTGCGTGTGGTGGACGGCAACGACGGCCTTCAGCTCCTCGATGCGGTCATAGAGGCTCTTGATGTGGCTTCTCGGAACATCCTGCTGCAGTACATCGTCGTAGAAAGAGCATGAGAGTCCAGACTTATGACAGTTTTGACATGCTGGTAGACGGGCGTCACACTGCAGGTTATAAGTCAATGTGCGCTACACGGCACGACATCCGCGCCTCAAGTTACTGCCACACCTGCACCTCGGACGGGGTAATGGAGAACTTGCCTTGATACGCCTGGTGCGGCATCGGGTACATGTTTTGAGCATGATCTGTTACTAAGGGACCCGGGGAACAGGAGATGTGATCGGGACCCAAACCTTGGCGGCCAGTGTGTGATTCATGTGCAGAGGAAGAAGACATCGCCGTTCAGATCTGCATCTTTTCTTTGGTGATACTCGTATGAGCTGGCCCCCTGCCCCTGCACACCTACCCGGCTGGTAAGGTTAGTCCTGGAGGTTACATGGCTCACTTTGGCTAAGGTCGAGCTGGCTGTCAGGCTCGGCGTCGAGACTGACTCAAGGCCGTGCCAGGGCAGACCCTGCCCAAGCTTCAATACGACGGCAGTCCAGGGGGTGCTAGGGCGGCAGGGCGGGAACACCTGGAGGATCGGATTGTCCAACAGCTCCGTCTTTAGCCACTGCATGTGATCCTCAAGCTCGTCGTCTCCGGCTCATCTGCGACAAAAGCCGGCGGGGTCAAGCAAGTCGACTTCCAAGACGGGAGTGATAGTATGGACAGTATACCGGATATCCAGCTAGCAGCTTCGGGTCGGCATTCTTCCAAGGTATGCGCGAGATGCAAGAAGAGGAAGACCAAGGTACGCGCAGCTAAAGCGACATCCCCTTCCCGCCCTCGTGGCCCACAGCCACGTGAGATCTGAATCGCCCACTTCTGCTCCACATGCGGCTCTTTCAACGCCGGATTATTATCCGACTTCATATGGGCTGCATCCTGTCCAGGACACACGCTGACGTCGTCCCATAATGACCACAGTGCGATTCCGCATGGCCAAGTTGTGGGGCTTGTACCAAGGCTGGCGCTGTGTGCAGAGGCTATGGTTCAGGAGGTGAAGAGCTTCCCAGGAGGTGAGTCGTATCTCAGCCTATAACAACATATTGTCGCATTCGGACTGTTAACCTGGAATCCAAGTCTTGTACGGGCTCTTGAAACTCACGTGGCTCAGCTGGAGCGTGAGGCAGCGGGGCTTCAACACTCACCCAACAGCGTCGCCGTTGCATTGGTTTCGAGGCTGGCTCATGCTACGCTGGCAGCAGACAGTCCTTCCGCCACGTCCTTTTTCCTCTCCTCCCTCTCGCCAGCCTTCTTCCTTCGTCCCAGCTGTCCTCCGCTGTTGATATCAAGGATAAAGCCCGATGTGCCACAACCACCATCACAAGCTCGTCAGGTCCGCACGCCGCCGCGCGACGGGCCATCGATATCTACCAACCTTGGGCAGATTCCACCAGCCGCTCTTGACCAGATGATATGGAACTATACCAACATCCATCTGCCACAATATCCATGCGTGCAAGAACAATGGCTGCGCCAGGTCTTCTCGCGCGTGTTCGCCGTCCACGGAGGAGACACAGATGCTGCCCTTACTTTGGGAATACCCCCTGAGTCGGGCCTGTCACACTTCGACTACTTCGTTGCCTTCGTTGCCTTGGCCATTTCATCCATCACACTGACCTGGAAGAACGAGACTCAAGCACGGACAGCCTCCGACGCCTTTTTCGCCATCTCACTGCAGCACCTCCGGCTCGTGCTTGGGGCCACGGAAATTCAAAAACTTCAAATCTCCCTTCTTCTTGCTCACTATGCCCACATGAGTCCGGGCAAGGTCGACAATTGGGCCTGCATCTCGAACGGTGTCAGGCTCGCCCTCGAACTTGGCCTCCATAAGCGGTCCCCAGAGCTGACCTCACACGGCCAGCTCTTCTGGGTTCTCTACGGCATGGAGAGGTCCCTTTGCACTCTGCTCAGGCTTCCGCTTACCTTCCCTGAGGAATGCATCACTGCTTCCCTACACATTCCCAATTTCAATGCCATCAACAACGATGACACCAAACGACAGACGTCTGCGACTCATCTGTACCGCATACGAGCCATGGAGACGGAGATATACCGCGTATTGTACCTCCAGGACCCCAAAGCTCTAGGTGATCATGCCGACCTCGATATGTGGATCAGGAGTATCACGAACCGTCTAGATGAGTGGCTCGAGACGGCGAAAGGCTTCTCAAAGTACCAAATGTTCGAGTTCAGGATGGTCCAGCACTCGTCTGTGAAGTCCCGCGTCTACCGCCCCACGCCGCGCCTAGAGGTCAGGACGCCTGAGGACCGCCGCATCTGCTTCGCTGCCTGCTCAGCACTGGTGGAGGACTACCAACAGCAGACAAAGCGCCGTCGTCTCTTCTATCCTTGGCATGCCGTGCACATACTCTATGAGGCCGCGATCGTGATGCTGGAGGCTTGCTGGGCTTTGCGAGACCACGTTCCAGCAAGGCAGGAAGCCAGACAGATCCTCGCAGTCACCATACCAGACTGCTTGATGCTGTTGACCAAGGTCGGCGAGTCGTGGGATGACGCTGCCCTCTGCTCGAAATATCTCATACCGATAGTCGATGAGGTTACTGTTGCGTTCAGGGTCAGAATCATGTCCGACATTGTGGCTCCTCACAAGGTTCCCGAGGCAGAGACAACGGAGAAACTGCGGAAGCTTCTCTTTCCCGAGGGCCCTCCGTCCTGGAGCACGCCGGTGTCACCAGAGCCGCTAGCGGTCGAGCCTGAAGCACCTGCTCCACTGCTGGATAGCAGTGCTCTGGGCGTGCTTGAAGAATTCAACTGGGATGCAGATTGGAACTTTCTGCAGGACGTGTCACCAGTGTTTACGAAGGATACTCCATGGGCATCTACTTAGATTTGTCTCATCGATTCACAACCAGGAATCTACTCGGCTGGCAGTGGTCCAGCACTTTCCACGTCTCTCAGCGCCCCAATGAGGATCTCCGCACCTCTGAGCATCTCTTCTACCGGTATGGTGAGAGGGGGGCATATCCGAATCCTGTCGGGTCCCGCCGCCCCGGTGAGAAGACCTCTCTGTCCTGCCAAAGATGCCAATCTTCTTGGTGTGACTTGAGCTGATGTGTTCAGGATCAAAGCCCAAAATAGCCCAGCGCCCATGTATCCCGCCACGTGTGGTGGATTTGCTGTTTTCAAAGTCGATATGAGCAGCTCCCCCATGTAGTTCGCTCTTGCAGCCAGATCCTCGTCGACGAGCACATCGAGAGCCGCCAATGCCGACGAGCACGCTATCGGGGTTGCTGCCATGGTCGATCCGATCCTGTTTAGACTGTTAACTGTGTTTCGACTCCCAAGTTCCGACTTACGTACTCGTAAGGGCCCAGGAGGTCCATGATGCGCTTGTCCCCCATCACCCCCGAAAGTGGGTACATGCCTAGATCAGTCAGAAGAAGTCATTCAGGATGAGTCCGAGTGCGGTACCTCCTGCCAAAGCTTTTGCGATAACCACCAGATCGGGACGGACACCTTCTATATGATGTGCCAGGTTCGCGCCAGCTCTTCCAAGGCCGCACTGTACCTCATCGGCAATGAAAAGCACGTTGTGCTTCTCACACAGCTTCTCAACTTCCTTCAAGTATCCCCTGGGTGGGACGATGACGCTGTTTCAGTCAGCCAAGTTTTCGCCAATTCCATTCGGGATATCTCACCCCGCCGAGCCCTGAACTGGCTCAACCATGACGGCGGCTATCCTCTCGCCGTCCGCCTCGAATGCTTCTCGGATGTCGTCAATTTCGCCAAAGCGCATTTCTCTACCAGCAGGCGATATCGGACCGACATTTGGCATAAACGGCCCATACACTGGTACATATGTAACGACCGTCAGACACCTTACCACCAAGCAAGTTCGAGCACTCGATGGACCTACGAGAACTTTTCTGGTGCTCACTCCTCATCGCGACCGTGCTCAGCGTCACACCATGATAACAGCGGCCAGCTGTCAACACCCAGGCCTCACCTTCTGGGATCCTCTTTCGCAAATAACCCCACTTTCTGGCAATCTTGACGGCAGCATCTGCGGCCTCCGCGCCGCTGGTCAGAGCCACGAACTTGTCGTAACCGAACAGGTCATGCAGTCGTTTCGCCAGCTGTCCATAGTATGGGTTATGAAATGGCTGCCATGTCTTCGATCAGCGAAATTCCACTAGACCCTGGTCTACCGGGTTCATTCATCGCTGTTGGTCGAGCTTGATTTGATGGACACGGTCATGGAGCTGCTAAGGCTCGAAGGAACGACGAGGGACGAGAGGGCTGCTTACCATGTTCACCACCGCGCACTCGGACGCGGCCTTTGTAGCAGCGGCGACGATCTTGGGATGGCTGTGGCCGAAATTTGTGACTGAGTACATGGAGAGAAAGTCGATGTACTCCTTCCCATCGACGTCCCATGCTTTGGATCCTTGGGCCCTGATGAGAGCTATCTGACCAACATAACGGTGTTAGATTGGCTAGCAGTGGCTTCGGAAAAGACATACTGGGTATGGGGCAAAGCCCCCGGCTACATAATTGTCATAGAGGTTCACGACTTCTTGGTTCTTCTGGGACACAAAACTCTGGGGTACCGAATCTGAAGCCATATCTGGCCCTGGCGTATAGCCTCTCTCCCCGTTCTGTAAAGAATCTCGGTGGAAAAAAAATACCTGCTTTGGTCAATCACGATACCCGTCCCTCAGCGATGTTCTGCATGTGCGCATGGGATCGACCGGGACGCATCTCTCGGCAGCAAGCTAGCAAACCTTACCACGGGATCGAACCCCTCATGCGGCTAAACACGCCTACAATGCGGGTCCCTGAGTCGCACTTCATGCCGCGTGCCGGCCACGAAAAATAGCATGAATCTGGCGAGATGAGTTGGCTTGATACTAGTCCGTGAGCAGCTACCATCAGCCACGAATCCGGCCTAGCCGATGCATTGCTTCTCTTGAGTTGTAGGGGTTGTGTCGAGCCACGATGTCCTCGGTAGCATCTAGCGTGCGAGCTTATCAGTGACTTTTATCTGGTTGCAAAGAGGTTAAGAACATAGAAATATGCTCTGAAGCAAGAGGAGGCAAAGTTGTCTCTAGATTTCAGAGGGTTCCCGGTAGAATTGGTCAGCTTCACTGTTGTCATTGTCTTAGACCATAGATCATCAGGCTTGCTTTGAAAATTGTATTTGGTCAGGAGTATTACTATACGCCAACAATATCATTCTTGGTGCTCTGTAGTCGCTCTATGGTGGGCTTGAAGACAGCCGGCAACTCAGTCTCCTCGAAACTCTTCTCTCCCCGTATAATCTCAGCTAAATATTTGGAAGCCAGATGTATCAGAGGCATCCCATGCCCATTGAAGCCTGCTGCAATATACTGGCCCTCCTTGCCGGGCACCTCACCGATATACGGCATTGAGTCAGACGTCCATCCCATGATGCCAGTCCACACACTCTCCGTGAAGGCACCGGATTCTTCCCAACCGCTGAAGTGGCGTTGCATCAGCCCGTCAAAGTATGTGGCGGCAGGCTCGATGAGTTTGCTATCGTCAGTAACATCGTACCAGTGTGACCTGTCGTGCCAGAAAGGTTGTTTTGCGCCACCGATAACGATCGATTTGTCGAGTCGCGGGATCATGTAATCGTACAGAGCAGGTCCGTAGCGAAGAGAGTAGGTGTGGACTAGCCGAGAGGTGTGATCCGGAGACGTGGGGACGATACGGCTGCATATTCCCCGAACGGGTACAACCTTTTGCTCAAACTGTGGAGCTATAGCTGCAGTGTAGCCATTTGTCGCGAAGATAATCTTCTTCGTCAGTATTGAGCCGCGTGGAGTTGTGACTGTCCAGCGTCCAGCTGAGTCTGGCGTGGGCGAGACGGAAGTGACGGGTGTGCGGGTTTGCAGGTTGATGCCTCGAGCCACAACCTTGGAAAGCAGGCTCATGACGAGTTTGTAGGGCCAGAGCTGGGCGGCAGTGAAGGAGAAACAGCACTTGGCGTCTCTTACTCCCGATATCTTGGATTGTGTCAGAATCAAGACCTGGAACTTGGTACAGTCAGGCCATGTAAGCAACTCACAGCTTCAGCATCCGGACCTTCAATGTAATGAATGTCACCCAAGTCAGCGACTCCAATGCTCCGTAGCTCCTGATACGCAGAATATGTTGATTTAGCGTGTGTCTCGTCTAGGTATACGTCAAGAGCCCTCGTCAGTATGAAATCGCAATCGATCCTCTCACGCTCTACCAGCTCCTTTACCGCAAGCACATTTGCCGCCTCAAAGCGAGCAAAGGCGGCTGCGTTGGCCGTTCCATATTTCTTGGAGTACTTGAGGATATTGTAATACACATCAGGCTTGATATGACCGCCTGAAACAGTCAGACTCGACCAGGGCAAATTTGAAGGATACGGAGCACCTCCTCACCGTTGCGCCCAGATGCACCGGAACATGCCTCGCGTGCCTCGAGCATGACTATCTTGGACGGATCCGGTGCATCGTCGGAATCCAGAAGATGATAGAGAGTACTGACTCCGGCGTAGCCTGCACCTATCACGAGTATGTCGCATTCTGAAGGAAGCGCATCCGTGGATCTGAAGGTGTCAAGTTTGTGGGGTGCGGTCCTCCAAAATGGCAGTGTTGCGTTGGCCACAGGTAGGCCGGTCTTGATGCCTGGGTTGGTGCTGGAACTCATGTTCATCACACCGAGCGGAGTTCACGGCGCAGTGGCGTTACATGCGAACAGTAGGCTGCCATGTTGTCAAGTCTTTGTTCTCAATACCGGAGCTGCCTGCCAGAAAATGCCGGGCTTAACCGCGTGATTAGCTCCAAACTCAAATCAGGAGCCCCGGCTTGTTCCGGAGAACCACGTGGAAACACCGGCCCGGATCCTTCAATGTAGGCAACGACGGCATGCTAGGTTTGATTTGGTAGGAGAAAACGGTATCGAGTCCTCCGGAAGGAAGTCAGCGTATGTAATCCCTATCGAGAGCTTGGCGGGTTAAGTCTGACAAGCACGCCCTTTCCCTCTGATGGACTTACCCTTCCCGAGCACGCACCTTGGATCCACATATTGAAAGTCTGCCCCTTCGTAGCGAGAATAGTATTTTCGAAGTGCTCCTACATTTTTGCATTGGAATCACTGGCTGCACCAAGTTTTCGGCTTCCATTTGGAGGATGAGAAGCAACTACAGTGCTACGACTGATCGAGACCACCGCAAGACTTAACAATGTTAGCGACCGCGATGGCCAGGCCGACTTTTGAAGGGCAGTATCATCGGTGCATGATGTCCCGTTTGTACTGCGGTCTCGCCGGTTCGCAAGACCTCTTGTGTTTCGGGCCTTGGCTGCGTAGCGTCGCGGCCCATTTGACGGCCGCATGTCGGTAATGCAGCGCCGGCCTGTGCAGTCGATTGGCAGATGGCGTTTCAACATTGAGGGTGGCCGGCCGAGAAAGCGGCCACCCCAAAAATGTTTATTGAAGCAAATCATGGGCCATGGTTTGTGCCACCGGCTCGCCAGTGATGACACAGGTCACCTTACCCCGGCCACCTTTCGAGAGTCGAGAAGCGACTGGCCTTGACCCATCGCTTCTTTGATCTCCATTACCAACAGGCTGGCTCTTGACTCGGCCATCCGTCTTAAGATCTGGCTGGTTCTTTCAGACCTTTATCCACGTCCATTCAAGATGGGCTTATCAGATGGCGACATGTTAGGAACTCCATGGCTGACGCATGGCGGCCATCAGCAGACGCCCAAACCTGACACGATTTCGATCTTGTGTCTCCCATAGGGCCGCATTGGAAACAATGACTGTCGAACTTGCAAAATGGCAGGTTTCGATATTGTGCTTTCAGCTGCCCATCATGGCCGTTTTGATATTTATCTAAGAGTCGAGCCGCAGATCTTCCATCCGGACAGTTTTGGCAACCGCATTCCTTTCGGTTCTTTCTTTTCATATTCCTTTGTTTTTTTTACAGTACCTTAGATCTCAATCATCTTTCAGCCCACGAGCAGGTACTCGACAAGGCAACCAGTCAGGATGTATCCCATCGCAGGAGTCTCGGCACTCCTTACCATCGTCAGCTTCGTGCTGGTGATGTTGACGATCTTCGCCGGTAACAAGCCCGGATTCATGGAAGATTACCACATTCTTTACGTCAGTAGTCTCTAATCTTGAACTGTCTGGACCATGGTTACTTCTAACACTGATCGCAGTTTAATACTTCAACGTTGGGCGAGAACCTGATTCCAAACCTGAAGGCCCGGCTCCCCGCCCCTATGCCAGAGCCCACGGCGCCTCCAACTATCCTGAACCGCTTCCATGCCGCCCCAGAGAAGCGTATTGACTTCGGAGGTGTCGTCAATGATGTTGGTAACGGTGTCGGGGATATAGCTAATCAGGCTGGCTCCGCCGTCGGAGCTGCTGCCACTGAAGCTGTCGGCAAAGGTCTTGACGCCCTGCAAGACATCCAGAACAACCTCGCAGACGAGCTGGCGAAGAAGCTCGGTATCAAGGAGTTCTACTCAATCCACCTGGTCGATCTTTGCCAAGGTGACTTCACGCCCAAGGCCACTGATCCCGAGGCGACCTTCGACGTGAAGGAATGTACCGAAACGTTCAACTACAGTGAGTAGATCTTTAATAACCAGTGGCTTGGATAGACCAGTGCTCACAAGTACCTTCAGACCTGCTCAACATAACTGCGTTGCTCGACAAGCAGCTCAGCGTTGGCCCCTTGAACCTGAACATAGCCGACCTGGGCCTCACAGATGATATCCAGGACAAGCTCAACGACGTCCCAAAGATCATCCAGGCCATCGTGGCAATGTACATCATCGCAGCCATATTCATCATTCTGTCGCTCTTCGGATCCTGTGGTGCCGTCGCCCTAATCCCCAACTCGGCCGGGAAAAAGATCGTGATGGGTAACCTCGGCCTAGCCGGTGTCGCCGTCTTCTTCCTACTGATAGGCAACCTCATCACCACCATCGGCAGCGGCGTGGTGGTCGACAAGGTGACGGACCTCGGCGACGACTTCGGGCTGTCGGCAGTGCGTGGCGGCAAGTTCATGGCGCTGTCGTGGGGCGCCTTCGCGCTGATGCTGCTGACCGTCTTCTACTGGGTCTACGAGTTCTTCGCCGAGAAGCAGCGCGGCAGCGACGCGCACGAACGGGCCATCGGCGGGTTCAGCTTCGGCGCCGGCAAGTCCGAGGCCGGCTGGAGCGAGACGGACTCGGGCCTTGCGTCCCGGGAGAACTCGTTCCCCAGGGAGCAACAGCAACAGCAGGACGGAATGGGCGGCGGATACCCTCCGACCCATGCCCCCGGCGGGATGGGCCAGCAGCCAGTGAGCCCCATGGATGACGTCCCTCTGGATGGGTACAACTACGGCCGGGGCACACACGAGCCCGAGCCTGTCTCGCCGCTCGACCAGGCGGGCTACGGCCGTCCTTCTCAGAGCAGATACTAGTCGGTCGACGGTAAGCTGCATTCTACCACTGAGCTTATCCGCATATCTTGGGGCCAGATTTTACTGACTATTTTCCAGCTCGTTTCATTGAACTTCTTTTGCTTCCGAGGACGACGGATCCACAGCCATTAGCCTGAATCCCCGGTAAAACAGACCCTGTGAATGGGTCGATTTAGATGACAAGATGAGGCGTTGGGGGAAGCTGTCTTTTAATCAGAGTGGCATTGTTTCAAGTTGTCTCTTCCTTTTCTGTTTTGGGTATATCACATCTACGATCCTACGCACCCTAGTCTATGTTGCATGAGGCTCGTGTGCCAATGCTCCTCGTCTCTTGTATTCGAAAACGTCCTGTCTTTATTAGCTCGAATACCCAATGCTACCCGTCTGCGAATACCTGAGTACTCAGAGTTGTTGCCAATGTCTAATTCTGATGATGAGAATCATGTCATAGATCGCGCGTGTTAGGGTTTATCGTACCTATTTCTGTCAACTCTTGAATGATTGGGCCTTGTAATGCTACCATGGTCATGGAACTGTGCGGCGGGCTTGCAGGCTAAGATTGCGTCCGATGCACCTCTGGATTACTGATCTGCAAAGACAGCTACACAGTACAGCACACAGCTGCCGAGACTTAAGGATCTGCAGGTCATCTTGGGCGATCAATGGCTTGCCAAGCTCTGCTCGTGGTCAGTCAAGGGCAGCAAGCACAGGTATTTATGTAGCTTGGGCGTCAGAATCCGTGTGTCATGTCGTGCCAACACAACGACTTGTCAGGTAATGCATTGCGCCTTGACGAGGCAGTGGTCAAAACGGTCGAAGTTGTGTGTGGTCCGAGTGGAGTGGATGTTTGTCTTCCAGGAGGAGCTTGGAGCTTGGGTTGGGTTGGGTCGTGGAGCTTGCCGCAGCTGCAGCTGCACCTACTGCAGACCGCAGTGGGCGGGTGGGGACGTGTGCTCTCCACTCGCGGCAGTGTCCGTGCACACTCCACGTCTGATCTGGATTGGAACCACTTTTTGCAACGTCAGTCGCGTATCCGAACATCACCCGGACATAGACCGCACTTCTACCGGGTCAGCACCCCCTTCACTTACCCCCCTGTCTGCGCTGTATGCGCCTAATGTGATTCCTCGTGATGTCTGGATATCATGAGAACCATCTGGTGTCTGGTACATCAGCCATACACTCCCTCACAAGTCCAATCCCGCACCCGCACCAACACCCGCACCAGCACCAGCACCAGCCCAAGCCGGCCGCCAGTGTGCCTCCATACCTCTCACCACCCAATCCAGCCGCTGCGCACTCACCGCACGCCCTCGCCCACAATGGACGGGCCCAGGGCTCGGCCGCTGCATATACTGCCAGTGCCCACGACAGCTTGACCTCTGCTCTGCAGGTTCCCATCACCCCCCATGGCATAGTGAACAACCCAACGCATCATCAGCATCAACAAGGCCACCAATCGCCGCCGCTATCACAACATATCAAACCCCAGGTGGGCCAGTACTCTTCTCCCGGAGACCATGCCTCCTCTGCCAGCCCCCAGAGCCAGCAGGCGCCGACACCCGCCGCTTCCACCTCCTCTGCGCAGGCCAAGAAGAACACCAGGATACCAAGGGCTTGTGATCTGTGCAGCACGCGTAAGGTGAAGGTGAGTTGCGTTCCGATCCTGGATGCTCTATTCTAGAGGCGAATACATCCATTGCCAGTGACATCTACTTACACTGCGCGGTACAGTGCGAAGGTGGAGTGCCCCCTTGTGCGCCTTGTAGAGACCTCGGCGTCCCATGCACATACGACCGCGTCAAGAAGAGGCGCGGGCCTCCGAATCGAGCTGCCGAGGCTGCGAAACGCCAGAAACTCGAAATCGACGGTTTTAGCGACTCACCTCCGCCCCATCAGAATGCTGCCCAAGCTCTGGTCTCCCTGGGTACTCCGGGCACGCCAACAGTCATGGACGCGGAGCAATGCATCGCGCCTCTCGGCATCCTCAAGCTCTTTGTCGACGACTTCTACACATATATATTCCCTCTTGTGCCGTTCCCTCACGAACCTACCTTCCGTGCGGCGTTCGAGAGGCGCGAGGACCGTACCAATCCCGACTTTCTAGCCTTGTTGGCAGGAATGGTCGCCGCACTTGTGGCGTCCTTCCCGCGGTCGGCACGCCTCCATCTGAAGGCTTCCCACAGCTACGAGAAATTCCCCCGATCTATAATGCTAGTTGACCGGTGCGTCAAGGTGGCTCTGGACATGCGCAACGCGGAAACGATGCTCAAAGATACTGCGACCGTCAACGACGCCGCCGTTAGTTACTTTATCTGTCTTGGAATGGGTTACACCATGCGCTACAATCAATGCCGTCGTTTTATGGGAGAGTGTCTGCGCTTTTTGCGTGAGATGGGATTCCATCGGAGGAGACCTCCCCCGACCTCTCTTTCCTTGAATGAGCGCAATGACGACCAGCCCAATGATTTTATCTCGGAAGAGATCGGAAAACGCATCTACTGGACGCTCTTCTTTGGTGTTCGGTAAGTTACATGGTGTCAAAAGCAGTGATTGGCACTCCCCCTAACATCTTCCTAGATCTATGACCCAATTAGGTGCTTCTTCTCGTGATTTGATCATCCCGCCTGCCACGCCCAACACGTCATATCCTGACTGGCCTCGAGAGGTCGACGATGCGTACATTTTACCAGACAGGATCCTGCCTCAGCCTGAGGGTACTGTTTCTATCTTGACCGGGTTTGTGAGGTGCATCCAGAATTATCAGACCATGGATGACCTTGTGCGCATAGAGCTTGCACACGGCACGTCGGCATACACCTGGGAGCAGCAGAAGCGCTATTTGCACGAATCTCTTATCAAGGTCAAGGCTGTTGAGGCGCAGCTTCCACCTGCCCTAAAGCTTGACCTCAGGGCACACACGCCAACCAAAACCTACGCAAAACTTGTGCAGAAGAGCTCAAGCGACGCCTCAGCCTACCAATACGTTCCTCCCGCCTATCCAAACACTCAGCCTACCAACGACGTCCGCCATCTGTTCGCAGCCGATGAGAACAAAAAGCGTTACCTGCAGTACGAGATACAAAAGGCCAATCTGTACGCTTCGATAGTGGCTACACGGTCCCACTACGTCGAGCGATATATGACCCTTCGCGACGTCCACCTCGTGAACAGGCGCGCTGAGCAAGCCCGTCTGAACGGCCCCGGAGGCAGTGTTATATACAGGACAGCCCCCGATATGTCTTCTTCGTCATTGGCCGCAGCGGCTGTACAAGCTGTTAGTGGGCAGATCAACGACAGCATCGATGACATGTTCTATGCGGAACGTGACGAGGTCGTGCACAACTTCTTTACTGTGTTGATGTCGATCGATCAGCACAACATGGAACCCAATGGCGCCTCGCTTATCAGCAAGATCCGGCAAGTTGCAAGCACACTGCTTGGTGACCCAGACGATCGCAAGCGCTCGTACGAGCTCCAGAATGAGGAGTATCTGAGAGTATTTTTGGAGATCTTGACACGGCTAGAAAAGACGGGTACTGGCACGGCTCCTAGCCCTGGCGGGCACACGGGAGGCACGATGACTAGTGAGGATGAGGAGCAAGAGCTTCGCAGCTGGGCTGATCTACGTGAACAGCAGCAACAGATGGCTCGCATAGCTTTCATCTGAGGACCGCTGTTGACGCCAGAAGATCGATCCGCAGAGAGCATTCAACGAAAGAAAATGTAAAACAGTGCGCTATCTGGCCAGGGAAAAGTCATTGTTTCAGGAAGGATGAATGACATGTTCGAACGAGACGAGAGCTTTCGCTAATGCCCGAAAGTTGAGGGCAATTGGCCCTGACTGGAGCAGTCATGTCGATCAAGTGTGTCTTCACTTGTGTCAAGGGCCTCGTATGCGATGACTACGGATTGACTGTCATTACTGGAGATAATGGGTGTCATATGGCGACAAGTCGCAGCCAATCTTGCAGCGAGCATAGCTGAAATGAGCAAGGGCTATGAAAATGGTGGCAATAGCTCCGCGGTTCCAGACTCTGCCCCAAAGGATGTTCCTTTTCACTCAAATGCAGGTTCGTTTCGAGTGCCTTGGCATCGACAGAGTTTGGCCAAGCTTTGCTATCTTGCTGGATTACAAGAGCCAAGTCGATCTTAGCTCCGACCGGGGCTTAGGGGTTTGCTTTGCCGATCTGCCTCATTGATATCGAAATATTGACCCATCTCTTCGGCATACCAAATGAATTAGGAAGATGGCAATCAGGACGCATTCAAATTCCACCAACCCGATCGCTTCGGCGCGTCAAGCTGAAGTGCCGTCCGGGGTAGTGCCCGCCTCCTTGCCATTGCCAAGACAAAACATATCCCGTGCGAACCTGAAAGAGGCTTAGTCGAGAGCAGCTTCCATATCCGTGAGTAATACTCGATGTATTAAGACAAACCCCATCGTGACTGACCACCAAGACCGACTAGCCACCGGCCTCCATCAAGGTAGACTACTTTCGACCAGGTGCACTCACATGCTCGAGTTCTTACGCGCGACTTGAGCCTAGACGGCCGACTTCCGGGTCCCTACTTCAACCAGTCCCTCTCCTTCGGATACAGTCTCTGGTTGAAGTCTGGTCGAGGCTCTTACATGGTGTGATTATTGGTGGAACTTGCAGGCCATTCAATTGCTCCTATACGCATCGGCCTCAGATGCCTTCACGGGCTAAGGTGGAGGTGTTCCCACCCGACGTTACATTGACTCTCGGAAATCTATCAAAGCTTGTCCAAAGCTTGTTGTTGACTCTGGCATGGGCGGGAGGCGTTAAACGCCATTGTTTCAAGTACGGCCAACAGAATTGCTGAGTCCCAGATCAACAAGGGGGCTGGGTGCGCAGGTCATATATTTTCTTAGTGGAGGGAGAATATCCTAGAAATGGGGTCCGTCACAAGCGCAAAAGCATGGAGCTCTTCGAACGCGTAGCGAGCTTCCCACATATAATAAGGATGACCACCGCGTTGTTCTTGTCCCAGATGCTCTTTGTCCAGCAGCAAGATCTTGGTCCAGCCATTACCAGACCAATTGTTAACATCTTATTTTAACTGAAGTCCCCTATCCTTCTTCAAGATGGTCTCAAAGCTCTTTACTCTCCTGTCCGCCGCCCCTGTGGCGCTCGGAGCAGCCCTCGCAGCGACCAACACCAACCTTCAGACCGCATTCCCCGCCTCGTCTGGCACAACTGCCCTGGCTGCCGTCAAGACCCTGACCGCCGGCCAGAGCTTCGACGGAGGCATGAAGCAGTGGGACCGCAGCCCTTCGACATGCAACGAGCAGGCTGAGGGCGGTGACGCCGACGCCGTCTTCCTCCTGGAGGACGGAGCCGTGCTGAGCAATGTCATCATTGGACCCAACAACGGCGAGGGTGTCCACTGCAAGGGCACCTGCACTCTGAACAACGTGTAAGTCTATCCACGCACCCGGCTCTTTACTCCTCCCACGACATGCCTCGCCCACACCAGGTGGTGTATACACATGTTAGCTGACGATGGATCTGCAACAACAACAGCTGGTGGACCGACGTCTGCGAGGACGCAGCGACCTTCAAGCAGACCTCGGGCACATCATACGTCAACGGCGGCGGGGCGCGCGGCGCGGACGACAAGGTGCTGCAGCACAACGGCGGCGGCACGGTGGCGGTCAAGAACTTCCTCGCGTCCAGCATCGGCAAGCTGTACCGGTCGTGCGGCAACTGCGACAAGCAGTATGCGCGCAAGAGCACGTTCACCAACGTGAAAGTCAGCAGCGGCAAGGTCGTCGCGGGCGTTAACGTCAACTATGGTGATGCCACCACCATCTCCGGCTCGTGCGTCGTCGGTGGTGCGCTGTGCTGGCTGTACGATGGCAACGACAGCGGCGCGGAGCCGACTAAGGTTGGCTCTGGGCCTAGTGGGACTGCGTGCGCTACATCTTCTATCAAGACTAGTGGGTGCTAGGATGTTGACTAGGTTGGGGGATGAGATTGGAGGCAGTGGTGGGAGCTGGGCTGTCCTGGGCGTCTTCTTTTCTCTTAATATTATTGACATGGACGGTGATGTATATAGTCCTCATCCGGCACTTCGATGTTCGAGGCTCTGAAATATCTGAAGGTATCATCAAAGACTGATTGTCGTGGATCCATATTGATTTTTTGATTCTACATCGAATGTCCCCTAAAGCATGATTCTCAAAAGACGTGCTCTAAATTTGTCCACGCGCTCTACCTGAACTCCTTAACACAACGCCTACTCTGCCGGCTAAGCCACCGGTGTTTCCTCGTTCTCCGAAGACTGTTTATCAGCCTTCGGCGGGCTAGCCTCGCCCTTTGCTCGTATAGGAATGCCCGAAAACGGACAGGTCTTGGGTGTCGTCGGGCTCTTGGGGCCACCATTCGAGGACCCGGAGCCCTCGGACTTGTCCTCCTCAATATCGTCTAGCACCTTCTGCCCGTCCAGGTAGCCCTCCTTCTCGTACTGGTGGACCTCCATATCGTCGCGGAACTCGTCCCCATCCCGGACGTACCACTTCGCGAAGAGGTCGTTCTGAATCCAGATGACCTTGTTCAGCGCTTTGACTAGGGCGATCTTCCTGTCCATCTTGATGCGGGGATGTGAGAGCAGGGCCTCTGTTAGTGTGTCTTGGATGAAGCCCAGGCAGGCGCCGATGTGGACATACTCCACGTGTAGTGGGTGTTCTCTTCCGCGGCCGACGTGCATCATGCTGGTGAAATGGTTCAGTCAAGTGTTTATCATCTTATTTTGGAGCACACCCGGCGTAAAGACTTACCCAACCTTGTCAAGATAATACCAGAACTCCATTGTGCTAGGATCGGAGCACAGTTTGTTCAGGTAGGCCCGCAGGAACATTTTTCTGTGCATGATCTTGCGGAATTCAGAGTTAGCAATGTGAGGCATACTGTCGTGAAGCACGATCGACCAAAGACCAATCCAATCTTGGGTACTAACCTGTGGACTGTTCTCAGTCAGAGCTGGGTCGACCGGACCCTCATAGCTCGTACTCCTCGTTTCAAAAGCACGCGCGGTGATGTCGTATTGCAAGAGCTTGTGGTAGACGATCTGTGCATCTTTTGTCAGCGAGTCCACAATCTATTTGTCCCAGAAGACTCTTGGAAAATTCAAAGAGTTTTGGACTTATGCATTGACGTTGATGCGCTCGTGCGAGGTTGTGCAGATAGAAGCGACGTACGTTTACAATGGCGGGTATTAGCTGCTTGATGTATTTTGATCCAGTGATGAGTGCCTCAATATCGTCTATGGAGACGTTAGTATAGATTTCAGAGCTCCGGAAAGTATTTGCAGCACTCACTTGAACCGAAATCTAAGAATGTGTGTAGGTACTGAACCCTGGCTTCAAGGTTTGTGTACCTTCTGGAGTTAGCTTTCAAAGCACTGACGAACAAGTTTTACTCAAAAGGGGCGGAATTGAGGCATTTGCTGATGTCAAGCCCATCTCAAGCCGCAGCATGATACAAGGCTTTGAAGCATGTCATGAGATAGACTACAATTGCAGGCTGTACTTGGAAAGGCGTGAAATCGTGTTTGAAGCAACTTACAGATCTTTGCGGTCGACATGGCGCATAGGCCTGAATCCCATAAATGGCCCCATATCGTGTAGTCTAGATTTGTGGGTTGTTGGTGTGCAGAGACTTGCTTGGTGTAAGTGTGTAGCAGCACGAAATGTCAAGAGGGCTGACGTGGTGACGAGTGGCTTGGGTCTTGAGCAGTATTTTGCCAACTAGGGAATTATTTCGGAGTTGCACTTGATATCTTTATAAGATGCGCCTATCACGATGTTTTGTAACGCGGGAAATCCTATTGAGTCGCCAAATAAATTGACATCATGTGTTTTTGGCTTCTCTGCTGACAATTGAGGCTGTCTCCTTGGATGGAGTGATTGTGGCCTGACATGTGGGGCCGATTTGGATGCCGTCGAACCACCGCTCTGTGGAGGCGGATCCCGAAACAAATCTCCCAGCGCAAACAGCCCTTTCTCAGCCAGGATATAATGGCGCTTTCCAGCCCGATCGCTCCCGCGCACGAAAACGGATGGCCAGGAAGATGACTACATATCAAGAATTTCCCCGGCTGGCAGAGACTCTGAGATCCCGGGGACTTCTGGGGTTGTCAGCACCGGTCGAATCCCTGCGCTTCAGAAGCTGGGTGAACCAGCATCCTTGTTTTTCGCGAATCCCGCCCGAGTGCCGCCCAAATTGCCAACAACAGATGTGACAAACATGCCTAATAAGTCGACGGGATGATCGCTGCACGGCCTCCGTCGTTCAGAATGGCGTTCCCGTTGGTGAACGACCCGGCGCGGCTCGCCAGATATAAGATCGCCCCTGCCATTTCCTCAGGACCGCCGAACTTCTGCGTCGGGATCCAAATAGGATTGTCCTGTGTCTCCTGATCCGGGTTGCGGCCGTCCAACATCTTGGTTGTCATTTCCGACGGGAAGACTGTATTTCATCAATCAGTCTCTTCTTTGAGGAATATCACAAGTACACGCTCAGTCGGAAATTAAGGTGGGAGTTACTCACGTCCTGGTGCAAGTGCATTGGCTCGAATGCCATAAGGAGACAGGTTCGTTGCAGCCTGCTTCATAAGGTGCAGGATAGCGACTTTGCTGCCCCCATACGCCGGGGCTGTAAACCAACTCCTTGAGAAGGCTGCCAGGCTCGCCGTGAAGACGACCTGACTCTGGATGCTCGGGTTCTTGGCACCCTCGACCGGCGCGCCGAAAGCCCCGGCTGCGCCAGACACGGCGTGTTTGTTGCCGGCGTCCAGCAGCTCCAGGAAGCTGGCCATGGTGAACCACGCACCGGTGACGTTCACCTGGAACGTCTGGGTGAATTCTTCCATGGAGGGGCTGAGAAGCTTGGTGCGTAGGTCGGACACGGACAATGAGTTGTCATAGTTGTTTCTCGGCCCGGTGATGCCGCTGTTGGCGATCAGGAGGTTGATGTACCCAGTATCCTTGGTAACCTGGTCTACGGCAGATTGGATCGATTCCTTGGAAGCCACATCGCACACAATGGGGACCATGACATTTGGGTACTTGGCGGCGGCTTGCTTGATCACATCGGGACGACGACCGAGCAGATATACCTTACGAGCACCGTTTACAGCAAGAGCTTCGGCCATGTTCCAGCCGATACCTATGCGGTAGTCAGTTGGAGTGTTTAGGATTGGATGCATCGACGGTGAAGCGTGAGTAGGACGGGCGTAATCAGACCTGTGCCCCCGCCAGTCACCACGGCGACGATGCCGTCAACTCCGAAGATACTCTTTGTGTCTAGCATTTTGGCTTTGCTTTGCTTTGGTGAGAATTATCTGACAAAAGTTTTGTGTTCTAGAAGTGGCCAGTCGTCGAAAATATTTTCTTTGGGCGATTTGTGCTTGATTTTGTTCGTTGAGGTCCATCGAGCCAACATCAAGATTCACGCCCTTCCCTTTTGAGGGGCTAAGCTCGGGGTCCGATCTACAAAAGTTCGGGAAAGGTCCCGCAGCGCTGTGCCATCTGATTAGTACCTAGTTACTCCGCCTGCAACAGGAGATGACGTGGGGACTTCCGTGATTTCGGGAATCTGGCCTAGATTTGCGCCGCGGCACAGACAGTGATTATATAAACCCGAGCCCAGCTGAACTTCCCTAGCTTTCCGCCAGTTCCGAGACGCAGCCAGCAGAACTGTGTTCGTGGCGTTTGGAGCGGCAGTGTGTACTGCAAGGGCGTCTGCAGGTGCGGAAGCTTGACGTCAGAAGCCAATCGGAAGATCGATGTTGCCTACAAATCTCGAAAAGTGTATATTCAATCGAGCATGTTCGAGCCGGCAAACGACAACCCGACGTCCAGACCAGAGCCTCTCGAGCTTACTCTCCAAATTCCTTGACCAGCTGTTCTTGGATTTTATCCCATGCTCCCTTGAGCTTATACGCTGACGTCCAATAGTTGCCCAAACTGTCTTTTCCCAGAACGAAAAAGCCATCAACAGGCTTGATAGGTC
The DNA here is from genome assembly GCA_038088505.1 of Diaporthe velutina. Taxonomy (NCBI): domain Eukaryota; kingdom Fungi; phylum Ascomycota; class Sordariomycetes; order Diaporthales; family Diaporthaceae; genus Diaporthe; species Diaporthe velutina. The sequence goes on along the minus strand of JBBWSJ010000115.1, from coordinate 55,794 downwards.
CGTGATTTTCCTGCACGTACACGGGCTTGCAAGGCCGCGGCGGCTGATCTTGTCCCTTGTCGCCGTCCTTGCGAGCCGGTGCAAAGTCAAGATCAAACAGCCCCGCCTTCGACAGATTTGAGAACCCAACCTGTGACATGCCGCCGTCACCAAACACCACGATGGGCAACCCCGTGCCTGACGTCTTGGCAAGGGCGTAGTACGCCTCGTGCTGCTCGCGCGTCCCTTGCGTGTTGATGGCGTGCCGGACTTCGCGTGCGAGCCAGCTCAGAGGGTTGTGGGTGACATTTCCAGCGCGGACGAGAACGTGCGCCCAGCCGAAGGCGTTGCCTACGTACGGGTGGTGCGTGGACGGCGGAATGAGGCCGTCCGGGCCCTCAAAGGCCTTGCGGAGGGACATGGCAATGGAGCCATTTACCTTTGACTGTTGGTTAGTGAGGGTCTCCTTTATGGACCCGTTCAGAGCTCAAATAGGTGATGTCTTGGACTAGGAGGAGACCCGCTGAAGTCTCAAGGAGGTGGAAAGTAGAAGGCAGACTTAAAAATTAGCAACACATACCAGCTTATCAGGATGCATTGAACCTGCAGCAACAACCAACCGCAAGATGAAGGCAGTGATGATATCGTTCTCGGTCAAGAAAACCTACGCCGGATCCTGCCCCTTTTTGACAGCCTCGGCGCGCAACTCCACCATGGCCCGGTCCAATTGCGGCTGCCAATATGACGCCGGTACGCATACCATGCCATTGTCCTTCGCGCGCAAGGCCACATCGATACCGTAGCCGAGCCCCCACCTGGCGATACCGGCCATGCCAACCCTCCTGTCCGCAAGAACATGCTGCTCCCCAGTCGCGGGAGGTAGACCGTGCGCCAGCGTCGTGCTAAAGGGATCGCTGCCATCGCTACCGTCTTGTCCGCCGTGCGGCGTGGGGATGTCGTCGGGCCCACTGCGCCCCCAGAGCATGGCGCTCCATGCCTCGAGCACATACTTTAGTCCCAGCGCGTCAAAGGCAACATGTTGCCACTGCAGGGCGACGAGGGTCGCGTCATGGAACGTGTGCACGCGCAGGCCTAATACGGGAGCGTCCGTATCGATGTAGTCCTTGATGCCGTTGGGTCGGTAGCCGTCTGCCCAGACCAGGTCGGCTAGGTCGTCTGGGTCTGCAACGACAGCAGGCACGTCGCTCGATTTGGGAATCCGGGAAGCGGCTGGATGGGCTGCGGTGGGCATGTCGTGGGCGACGTGGGAGTATGTCATTGCGGGCCTCGACGGTGTGAACTCAGAGGGGATGTGCCACTCGATATTGCCTGTGGAAATCTGGCGCAAGGACGACCATGACGCGTCCGCCGTTAGTTCTTAAGCCTGGATATATTTGACAACAATTCGCTTGCATACTTCTCCATGACGGTTCTGTTTCATCTTGTGCAGCATGTGCTCTCCGCTTTGCAACCTCAAGCTCAAAGAGTTCCGGGCAATGGGAGCGATATGACAACAGACTTGAGTAGAAAATGTAATCAATACTTACATTCTTTTTCAGCCGTCCCCCAAGCCTCTCCCACCCCGGCCTCTTGACAACGTTCTCCAAAGCCTTTCGAAGCACCTCCGGATCGAGCACCTCCTCAAAGACGGCCATGCCAGACATGTTATTCCCTTGTACAAGTAGATTATTCTCGAAAAAATGAAGTGGTCGCACTCGATCACCTGGGACCATCTCTATGGCCGGCTTTCGCCCACCAAAGAAATAATCCATCTTTAAGCTACCAAGCCAGCAGCTTTCTTGGTTTTTGTGAAGATCTTCTATGATCGGAGAAAAGCACAATCGACGCTGCTGATGATTTTTCAAGGTAGACAAAAGTGAAAGGCAAATAGAGCTAGTCTCTCATGTCCCAGTTCCAGGACATATCACACCGGCAACTAAGCAGCGTTTGGTCGGCCCACTAGGGCGGGAATTACCCAAGCCAACAGATACCACCTTGAGTTCAGCCACAGCACCCTCAGCCGAGCCAGGTTTCAAGGTCTTGGTGAAGGTTGCTGGAAGCGAAAGAACTGTCGCGGTTGTGCGTCCCACGAGCTGACACTTGAAAAGACTGACATGGACCCCGCAATTGATAGGCGTGCGGCGTGGGAAGTGCTACTACACATGCTGACATGTAGGGCCAGTCATCGGTAGGGCCCACTCACTTAGCCATAACCAGAATCAGCGGGATCTCTATCCCGGAAATCGGAAACCAGATACTCACCAACCTGCAGGGGCTCGAGGGTGAGATTCTGGCAATGGACCGCTGTCGAATTTGCAAGATCAGTAACTCTTTTGTTTCTGGGGAAGCATCACGCAGCTTTCGAAATAATTCGTACCTAGGCACGAGCAAAGATGGTCTGATCATCTCGGCTAACTTGAAGATGTTATACGGGTCACGAGCTCTGTGGCTTTACATCCTCACGAAGATAGCAAAATTTTCCTCCGCTGGCAACAGGCGTTGAAAAGCTAATATAAATCCTTAAAAACTGAAGGAACCGCCTCCCACGATAAAAAATGCACATCATGTGTTTGGCTTGTGGAGACTGTAAAGTCAACATTCCATCCAGCTTGTGACCTGATTTTGATCTAGTTTTTCTCTTTAAAGCCTTCTAGTATTTATAGTATAGCGAAGATGGACTGCCCAAGCTTGACCCACAGCAACCAGGTACAACATTCCACATTGAGTTCCAAGAAAGAAAACAGCGGCCGCACCGAGAAACCACCATCTAGCACGCTATGTTATTGGGGCGTCACTGTGGGAGTCTCTCCCTCCACAATCTTGATCTGGAAGCCTTCGGTAGCAAGCCCGTAGCTCTTTGCAACAGCCTCACTTCCATATACACGCATACGTTTCTCGTATTCAGCAGTGATACCCTCCTTCCACCCATTTGCTTCCTTCAGTAAACGGCCCAGCAGCGCCGAGTCTTGTACGGCAGTGTTGGCCCCGATACCACCGGCTGGTGTCATCGAATGCACAGCGTCCCCAATGACCGTCACGCGGGGCTCATTTGGCCATTCTGGAACGCCTGAAGGAGTCGAACAGGTGATCTTCCAGAACGCGGCTTCCTCGGTGTTCATTTGTTCAAACAACGGTCGAAACTTTTCGTGCCAGTCCGCTGTAAGCTTCTTGGCCAAGTCTGCCGCCGTGTTTCCGACGATACTGTAGTCGTCATTTGGCGCCTTAATTATACCTGGGGGGCCGCCCATCGTCCAGCCGAACTCGACATCAGGGTCGTCCATGTCGTTCGGACGCACGTTTGTGATTATGCTCACACGTGAGTCTTTCCCTCTCGACTGGTCCGAAATGCGAAAGACACCCTCGCCTATACCCTTGAAAGCGCCCGTCGGCGCCTGACCGTGAATGCCTCGTGCGCCTGTATCATAGACCACGAGCCGTCCACCGGAGACTTGCTTCGCCACCCTGGACTTGATTCCTTCTCCGCCGACCAGCATGTCACCAACCTCCGACTTGGTCCCGTCCGCAAACACCGCTCGGACACCCCCGTCGACAATTTCATATCCCGTGACATGCCTCTGAAATTCGACGTGGTCCCCCACTCCTTCGAAGAAGAGCCGACGCATCTCCCCTCTTGCGATGCCTACCGTCTTGCCACCCCGACTTGCTAGCTGTTCCGTGCCAGTGGTCCCATCTGTCTGCTCCCCAGTGATAGCATCGAGACCCGTAAATCCAGCGCCTCCCGTCTTGCCGCAGTTGTCGTAGAAGTGCGCAAAATCCTCAGGGCCCAGCACAGATTCAATGGCATCGAGGCCCTCGTTGGAAAGACGCAGCCGGTAACCTTGGCCACGGAATGCAAGAGATGCATCACGCTCGTAGACGCGGAAAGGGATGGCGCTGCGGCGAAGGGATTGGGCAAGAAGTAGAGAGGCAAGGCCTGCGCCGGAAATGAGAATTGGGCGTCGAGCCGACATGGTGTATACTGAGGGTTGAATATAGAGAATATTGTCTATAAAATCGTGTTGTGGGCGGAGATATAAGAAGGTATACTGTAGTACAGGCTGATTAATTCACATGTGGTTGATGATGTGATCAAAGCCGCTAGGATCCCCTCGCGTCGCGAAAGCATGTCTAAGTCGATGACAAAGAACCCTGACTAAGACACCAAACCTAAATAAGCAAAACAGCAACAAAGTTCGCTATCGATTCTTAATGTATTCCACCGGCCCAACATAAACGTGTCTTCCCCAAATCCAATAGTAAATCAGAGAAAAACCAAGGATGAAACTAAAGAGGAGACAACTCCAGTTCATACTAGCAGGGGTCGGGTCAGGTGCCGCCGGAAAGAACAAGAAGATAAATGCCAACCCCAGAAACAAAAGAGCCAGGCCGTTAACCAGAAATCCAAATCTGCCAAGTCGGAAGCGAGAGGGCAGGAGGGGTTCCCCCTTGATTCGTTTCGCAAATACACAGGCGATGACAATGATGTACGAGGAGACGAGCCCTATTTGACCGAGAGACGTGATGACGTTGAATGCGATTGTCGACCCGATGATGATGAGTGAGAGCAGGATTGTGCAGGCTAGGGTTACTAGAACTGCATTCACAGGAACATCCCAGCCCGGGCGAACCTAGTCCATGTTAGCCGTTAGCCATTATGATGAAAGAAATAAGACTGAAAACGTATATGCATCTTACATATGCTAGGAATGGTGAAAAGGGAACTCCTCTATCACGAGCAAATGCGAAGAGCTGGCGTGATGTTGTAGTGACTTGGTTAACGCAGCAGAAAAGCAGCAGGACCCAGACAACTGCGATCATGACCGATGTTCCAGCTTTGGATCCTGTCGCGTTGTAAAGCACTTGGATCCATGGCTGTCCAAATTTTGTAGAAAGGACCGCAGATACGTCATTGCCCAGGTTCGACATGATAGTGACTGTCATTATAAAACCAAGCGCGTAATTGATCAGAGCAGTGGCGAACATGGCCCTCGGGAGTACCCAAGCTGCATCTCTCAGTTCCTCGGCCAAGTGGCATGATGAGTCCGAGCCGATAAGCGTCACGATAGGTCCGAGGATACCCACAAGAGTCGAGAGGCCGGTATTTCCCCAGCCACTGTTGTCTTCGAAATCCGTCCACACAGTCTTTGGATCTGAGTGTGGGGCCATAATCCATAGAATGACAATAAAGGCCAGAAATCCAGAGACGTGAAGTATTAGGCCAAGGACTTCGATGACAGGAAGCTTGTTGGCGAAGACGGTATTGAATATAATGGCGAAGAACGTAATGGCAATACTGAAAAGGGTGCCATGCCATCCTTGGGCTATATACGACGGCATATTCAGCGCTATCAATCCTTGAAGCTGTTGCGTCGTAGCAAGAGCAACGGTAGCCATCGCGGCCTGCCACCCGATGACACACATCCAACCTGGCCATTCTATTTCAGCGTTGCTATTGTGACTGGGATAGAAAAGCGACATACCAACGAGATAGCTGAGAAATTTTTGATGTTGTTTTGGAGCCAATTCAGAAACCCAGTGATACTGGCCACCGGAAGTGGGTGCCCTTGGTCAATCAGTCGACAGTCCGTTACCAGGGGGCTTTGTGTGCTTACATTGATGCCATCTCGGCCATTGAGAGCATGACGAAAAACATGCCGAAGCAAACGCTGAGGAACATCCAAATGCCACCAGCCGTTCCTCCATTGCTGAGCGATATTCCGATGATGCTATAGATGACTCAGTACGTGTTCCATATACGAGGTGGTGCAAGATAATTAACATCAGAGCAAATTCCCAGGTGGATCCAAGAATTACAGCATAGCCAAAAATAGTCATGAACTTGAAGTTCCGCTACTCGAGATATGTCAGAATCTTTGTATCACGCGTGTGTACTTCTGGAGCTAGTGTGGATTACTCTCAGTTCCTGTAACTTCCCCATGCGGTCCATGTCCATCTCGTCATATTGGTTGCCATATTTCTCATACACTGCAGTGGTATTTGCAACCTCAACCTGGGCACTTTGCTCTTTTGATGTCAACATAGCGAGTTCGGGAGATATATTCGGCTGGAAGCATAAGCAAAGACTGTAAGCAAACAGGAAGAAAACGTCTACCAATCTGACAGGACATCGCGTCGAGTGTTTATAGTCGCTGTGTCCCAACTGGACAACCTGGTTGATAACCAATGGCACCCTGCTGCGGGGTTTGTGCATGTTTTGAACAAACCCTTGTACCGGCCTCCAAATGCGATTTTCGAACGGATGATTGGGGATCAGCGCAGGGACTATTGATTGTCTTATGCCCAGTGCAAGAATGAGACAGCCATCGTCCAGTCGCAGCAAAGTCCAGGGTTGATAAGCACTTGCACTGCATAGCGAGCCTCGGACTTTGTAAGACCAAATGCTCCCCAAATTTACCACGAGGTCTGACTGGAGCGATCCACAAGCCGGAGGTTTAACAGGACAGGGCAGCCATGTTTATGCTCCTGCTGGTCAGAAGTTGCAGATGCATCTTAGACTGAACCTCACCAGGATTCATAGCTAGGCCATTAGCAAGAAACTGGAATAGTGGAATGGACAAACAAAGGCGTTGAGAATAGCTCAGAAGATCTAGAAGACTGGTGTTGTCCCGATGCCAAGCTTACACACATTCTATCTGTCAGCAGCGCGGAATAGGGTCACAACTGCTGGTGAAATCACCGCCCCGGTACCGACTGGCCGACCATCTACACCTAACCCTGACATGGACTCCCTGCCTCTCTGTTGTTAGCGCGCTGGTCACCGACCCAAATGTCATCATCACAAGGTTTGCCGGACCTCAAACTGCCAATCAACATACTACATCAAGGCCTTTCAAGCAATATCTAACTTGCTTCAGATATCGTCAAGGTGGAACGATCTTGCGTATTTTGGGTTCTCGGAATCTCCCCCCTGACCCTTAACCGGCTTCTAGAGTCAGTCAATCATCGCAAATCACACTCAACAGCTTGCCCCAGAGACCGCAGGTTGCAAGTTGTCATGTCAATTGTCAAGGTTACCCTCGTCGGGGCGACAGGCAGTCTAGGAGCACCAATTCTCGACGCCCTGGTCAGTGAAGGCAGCTTCGAGATCACTGTTCTTCAGCGTGCCTCATCCAAATCCAAGCCCGGACACCTCGACAAAATCCGCGTCGAGACCATATCCGACAGTCTCCCGATAGACGAGCTCACGGGCAAGCTGCGAGGCCAAGACGCAGTGGTCGTCTGCTACCGGGCGAAGGAAGCCCAAGAGCAGATCAAATTTGGCGAGGCAGCAGCCGCCGCCGGGGTGAAGCGGCTCATACCCGCCGATTTCGGAAGCTGCGACAGCAGCGGCAAGAGGGAGCGGGAGCTGGTCCGGCTCTTCGACCTCAAGGTGCAGATTCGGGAGAGCTTGCAGAAGCTAGCCGAGGAGCATAAAGGCTTCAGCTGGACGAGCCTGGTCAATGGGCACTTCTTCGACTGGGGCCTGCGCGAGAGCTTCCTCCACTTCGACCTGGACGCCAGGAAGGCGGAGATCGTCGACGACGGGAACACAAAAAGCTCTCAGGCGACGCTGGCACAGATCGCCAGGGCGACGGTGAAGATCTTGCAGCGGCCCGAGGAGACGAAGAACAGGATGCTATTCATCCAGAGCTTCTGCGTCAGCCAGAACGAGGTCCTGCGGTCTTTGGAGAAGGCCATGGGCGTCAAGTGGGAGGTCGAGTATGTTGAGTCCGAGAAGTTCATTCGCGAGAAGAAAGCCCAGGCGGATCAGGGAAGCAAGGACGCTATCGAGGACTTGGTTTTTGTTCTGGGGGCAATCAACGGAAACTGGGAGCAGAAGCCGGATTTTGCCATGGACCTTCTTGGCCTACAAAATGAGGACCTGGATACCGTCGTCCAGCAGGTGGTGAGCGAGAGGACAGCGGAATAAGGCGTCTGGGCGTGTGGTCTTGCCGACCAGAGTGTCGTTGACGATAGAGCCGCTACAACATACTTCCTGTCATGGACTTTAGATGGGGATGTGCGGGGAAATTTCGCATTTGTCATGAAGACCATGTTATAGATATCCAACGGATGTGCACCGGGATACGACGCCATGCCACTCATATCAGCATTCTTGACACGGGGAACGGGCGATGGAGACATGTCCGCGAGTGCAGTACACACTTCTCAAAATATTGCAATCAATTACAAATCACGGGGAATGGCTGCTCAGAGATTTTGGATAACAGTACCCTGTGATCGAAGGTCTTCCCAGATTAGGTTGTACCACATTCGCCGTCCTGGACTTTTCTTCAATGCGGGATTTGAGTGGTTGGGCAGATATCAAAAGCCGAAGGACACTGATTGCGTTCGCGACGATGATATGGACGGAAGTGATAGACCTGGTGTGGAGAACCCTGCCACCCAACCTCCATGAAGCATCCAGCTCCCATAGACGAGTGCCTGGTCAGATTGTCATTTATAATCATAGTCCTGTTGGTAACGGCCACGGTGCAACAAAGTGCGGGTGCGGCGGCGTCTAGTGGGATCACGCTAGACAGAGTTGAGCTTGAGAAGCCCGAAAGGCGACAGAGCCAAGAATATTGCCAACTAGACTGTTAATGATTCGACTCCAGAGGCACAGCAGGCCAGACTCTCCTGGTCGTCAGACGGTTGAGCGCAGCCAACTGGCCGTATCTCCGGCGTTCCGGCCCCTAAACCCGGCGATTCGGGCTTTGAAGGATTCAGATACACGTGTCGTGCCTGAAAGTCACCGAACAAACTGTCCCTCCGATGTCCGATGGTGTATGCTGTAGTAAGAATATATATATATTATGTAGTGGCTGGGACAGAACATAATTCCGTGATGCGGAGTATCGTTGTTGGCGTGATCAAATGTCAGCACGGAATGAACTTTTACCAGCGGGCACTCTCACAACCATTACACTATGTCTTCTTCCACTAGTCGATCAGACATTTTTGTGGTAGAGGATGTCCTGATCTTTGATGGCAAGAGTTTTACTGAGAAGGGCTTTGTTGTCGTGACAGATGGAAAAATTGAAAAGCTGGGCTCAGGCAAGGCAGCCGTCTCAGCAGAGATCCCCAAATACAGCAAACCCGGCTGCACCATTATACCTGGGCTCATTGACGCGCACGTTCATGCCCTTGGTGGCAATGTTCAATCTATCGAACAGTCCATCAGGTTCGGAGTGACGACAATTCTGGATATGCATAATGAGGCCGAGAACAATGTCCGCCTGAAACAGGTTTGCACTTGACAATTGCTTGTGTTACTCGTCATTAGCCATTGAAACTGATTTATTTATAACTTTCTTTTAGCTCGCGGATGACTCCTCAACCAAAGGGAAGTATGCAGATTTTAAGTGCGCTGGACTTGGGGCCATGGTCAAAGGTGGTTGGCCGGAGCCTGTGGTTCGGAGGGTATTCGAGCAAGCCGGTCAGCCAGAAATCGTATGCTCCCATCCAAGTAGCAGCTGGTCCACAGGGCATGATTATGGTTCATGAAACTGATCCGACCCAGGCCGATACTCTTATTTCTGCCTGGCCAAGGCTGGCGTCAGCCGACGAAGCACCGGCCTTCGTCCAGTCCCAGATCGACGACAGCGGCGCATCGCACATCAAGCTCATGCATGAGCTGGGCGATACCCTCTCCATGCCGGAGCTCCCCCGCCCGCCGCTGGACATCCAAAAGGCAGTCGTCGATGCCGCTCACGAGCGCGGAATAATCGCAGTAGGGCATGCACTCAGCCACGCAGGCACGCTTGACCTTCTCGCCGTCGGTGTGGACGGGCTCGCTCACTGCTTCCTCGACAAGCCCCCGAATGGCGAATGGCTCAAGACAATGCTCGCGAAGAACGTCCACTGCAACCCGACGCTGTCGCTGTGTGCATCGCAGACCGGGCAAGGGGCCCAGCTGCAGCGGCGCTTCACGGAGGACCCATTCGCCCGGCGGATGCTGTTTGACCCGCGGCCGGGCGAGGACATCGGGCTCGCGTGCAACAGCCGGCACAACGCGAGCATCGAGAATGTCTACGAGAATACAAGGGCCATGTACCGCGCCGGGGTGCCGCTGATTGTCGGCTCCGATGCAGCTGGGCAGGCGGCCGGATCGGCGTTTGGGCTCGGGGTGCACATGGAGATCTATCAGATGGTGCATGAGATTGGGATGCGGCCGGAGGAGGCTCTCAGGAGTGCCACGTCCCTGACCGCAGAGAGGTTCGGCTTTGCTGATCGTGGCATGATTGAGATCGGAAGGCTTGCGGATCTCGTTCTGCTGGAGGGCGATGTCAGGACGACACTGGCGGATAAGAATGCATTGTGCTTGCCTATCAGCATGGTCTGGAGAGGAGGGTTTTTGGCCGATGTCTACAATGTTGCTGAATGAATATTCACCTGAATAGGTAGGAAAAATCATTAGTTCCCTCAGATTAAATTCAGCTTGAGATTACTTGCTCCATTAAGACGTGGAGTGTACCCGTTCGACCACTGACAAACAGGCTCTGAAATATTACAAATGAAATCGGATATTCACACCTGTAAAAATAGAGGGTCCACCGGTACATCATCCAGGCCCTATTCAAACAGTTAAGACCAACTTACACCTTCAAGCTAATCTACACTTATAGGTATTAGGTGTAGGTAGTAGGTGTAGGTAGTGGGTGTTAGGTGTGGGAGTGGTTTGGGTGATGGTAAGTGCACCTAGGAGGTGTTGTGGGAATGGGTGTTGGGCGTGGTTACCCTGGGTTTATTTGTGCTTGCAATGTGCCGTTATACCCTCCGTTTTTGTAGGTGCGAATATCCGATTTCTTAAAACTGTCAGACATTGAGCAGTGTGCAAGCCGCTAACAGCAAGATGCCTGATGGCTATGCAGTCATAATGCATGCGTGCTGCCATTTCGCGATCTTGTTAGCTTTGGGTGCTTGCCGCAGCTGTCGGTGATATTGTCACATGAGGTTCAAACCATGGTTGACTCATCTTTCCCCATCTTCTATGTGCTTTTACTCTTCAAGTGCTGTTCTTCATTTTTACATATCGTGTTTTCAATGAACTGCTTTAATAGTACTGGATGCAGCCTAGCCATGCTCTCATTTCCCAGTCCAGATCACCGTTTTAAGTAGATCTCGGCCTAGTGTTGCCGTAGTGGATGAGTCCAAGCCCAAAGCATACTTCTGTCGCAGTGGACGAACAGCGATTGCCTTGCCTATATAGTAGCCTAGTTTTGACGCCACTGCACAGAGGCCTCTGGACCCCAAGTGTACTTAGGCCGGGCTAGGCATCCCCTGCGGCTAGTCGCCTCGCTCCCGGGGCTGATCACCTGCACCGCCGAATGACAACGTCGGATGAGTCGAACTGAACCGGGGGCTGTGCCACATGGGCACCTGACTGCGACCGTTGGGTAACCACACGAACGCCACCGGATATCTGAACGCGTCTGAAGAGCTGAAGAAACTCATATCAGCCATCGTTCCGGCTGACAGGCGATTGATGCTCCTCAACAGTATTGCACAATTCCTGTCACACTCACGCGAAAGATCTCGACTTGTGCACGCCCACCATCGTCCGAACATCCGGCGCTGACATTTGAAACTACACGGAGAGTCAAAGCGCCAAGTGCAAATGGCGGTTGACATAATTCAGGTCGCACCTCGCCGCTGTCCAAGTTTACCTGTCCCGAACAAAACCCGAACACTGCCCGCTAGAGCTCATACTTTCATGGGCGCATCAATCGCATGCCTGAGGGCTGCCATGGGACCACGGTCGAAGGCGCCTAAGATCGACGACAGGCATAGGGCGATCGTGATTTCTGGATTCTGTGCCATCGGGAAAACCCATTTCTCATCGCACAAGGACAAGCTGCAGCAGAGCCACGGAATGGAGGTATATGACCTAGACTCGAGCGCCTACAGCACCAAGCCTGGATTCCCAGAGAACTACCTCGCGGAGATCCGGAAGCTGGCAGAGAAGCCGTGTATTATTTTGATGTCGACCCATCGAGGCCTGCCTACGAAGCTGGCCAAAGAGGGCTATTACGTCGCACTGGTCTATCCCGGAAACGGCCCGGCCGCAAAGAAGGAGTGGCTGCGCAGGCTCGAAGAGCGCGAGGAAGCGGGTAAAGACTCGCGACTCTACAAAATCACCGACGAGAACTGGGACCTGTGGTATGAAAGGACCGCTGGTGAAAAGATCACCAGTACGTGGACTCTTTCCAACCACCAGTACTTGAGTACTATCTTTGAAAACATACACGCCGACTTCCAAGAGTTCAAAACCCGCGAACGCCAGCAAGACAGGACATGAATCCTCGGTACCGACTGAGATGAACATTATTGGATCCGAATCCGACAAAAGATGAAAATGGCCGCGGCATAACACGCAGCGCTTACGAAGTACGGCATTCCTAACGCAGCGCCGCCGAGGCTGATCCCTCGAACCCACAGAAACGCCATCAACGGCGCGCCAAGGAGCGAGCCCAGCGTCTTCACCAACATCACGATTGAGAAGATCTGAGTCTCCGTGTCCGCCCCAGGCGATGATGCCTCGCGGTCCGCATCCGCCCGGTCGTCCGTGCTGGAGTAACAAATCGCCGGCGACTTGAGCAGCGAAAGCGTGAATATCGGGAGGGCGGAACCGAGCGCATAGACAAGCAGCGCCGGCACGAGAAGCCAGACGGTCGCCGAGACCGCGATAGCCGAGGCGCCCAGGACCGAGACGCCGAAGCAGAGGTTGGCGAAGCGAAAGTTGATGCGATCCGACGCGCCGGGTGACGACGCGTTACCGCCGGCGACCGCCGAGCGGAGGATGCGAGGGACGATTATGGTCAGGAGCACGAAGTTGACGACCGCCTTGCCGGAGAGGAGGTAGCCCGCCGCCGCGAATGTCCACTGATATCGCTTGGATATGTACTGGACGAGGAGCTTCGTGTCGGAGCTGGCGAGCGACGCGAGCAGGAAGCAGGCGAGCAGCAGGGAGAAGTTCCGGGGATGGCTGGCCAGCGCCGCTCGCAGCGCGTGGAAGCGGTCGATAACTGATCGCAGGATTGTTGGCTCCGAATCCTGGGCTTTGAGAAGCGGGGAGGACAACAGGGGTTCCGACTGTTCGTCTCGATGATCCTTTGCTTCATTGTGGTCGGGAAGCATTGATATGAAAGGAATAGCGATCAGGAGGAGGGTTATGCCGATCCAGAAAGGAAGCCAAAGGAGTACTGTCATCGAGGCAGAGGCCAGTGCTGGTCCTAATAGATTGACGACATATGTAATGGAGCTCATGTACCCAAAGTAAGATGCACGAAGTACGTAGTCATCCGTGATTCCAGCGGCCAGTGAGTAAGTGATAGAGTTGAAGACACAGTCACCTCCTAGGAAAGAAAGTGCAGGACCTGCTGCAATGGCCTTTGTTGGTAGGATCTGATCGAAGTAGCCGACGATAACGGCCCAAGCAAGCATGAATATCCTGGGAACTAGATTGAGCCAAAGAAGGGTCCTTCGACCGTATCTCTCCGCCACAAATCCCAGGGGAATCGTCATAACAAAGTCTGGATGGATTCAATATAAGCCAAAGGAAAAATCTTAGGTCTGGTCATTGCTCACCACCAACAATCCAAGTTGTGTCCATGAGCCCCTGGATCCGGCCCAGGCCAGCTTGGATCGGATCTGCCTTGCAGAGCCTTTCCTCGACATTTCCATCAGGTCCAATGACAGACGGGTCATTCTGGCTGTAGTACTCCTGGCACAGTCGTCTTTCCACGACCCTGTTCAATGGCAACTGGTACAGGCTCGCCGACAGGTTGACAAGAAGGAGTAGACCGAGCAGCGCCGCAATGGCGGAGCTTGGAGGTCTGTGGCGACGGTGCGACCCGGGTTCAGCGTCATCGTCCATCGTCCAGGTATCAAGCGACGATTCCGCTACTGCCGGCACTGCTTAGAACCATGCGTGGTTCAAGGTAGCTCGACTTCTGTGGCACAGTTCTTGGCCGAAAGACACGTCGCGAGGGTTGAAGAGCGCGATTATCTTTAATCAGGCCAGAGACTGGATGTGGACAGCTCAAGTTTGTGCTCCCATGTCTGAGTGTGTGGGGGATACGGGCGGCGTGGTGTGTACTACTATGATAAGCCTTCACGGGACAGCTCTGGCTGTCCACCTGCAAGGGTCAGATGTGGCCGTTTCATCCAGACCCTCCGGCTATGAGGGTACCCCGGGAAGCTGCATATCTTTTAATTGCATTCATCCCATCATAGCGAAACCGATAGACAGTCAAAACTACAGAAAAGTCTCGAGTAAAGGGTGACACAGACGACAGAACCAAACCAAGATGCATTCTATTGCATGGCACTTGTGTAGAAACCTACTTGGGTACTTGGGTTCAGCTTAACGAGCCTGTACTCGGGCCTGTTGTGAGATATCTTAGGCACACCCATTCCAGGATGATTAGCATGCAGACATGTACGAAGGGTCTCAATTAAACCAGAACCACATGCTCAGAAGCCGCTGTTGCTTCTTTCGGTAGAGACATGGTATGTGGACAGCCATTTGTATAGTATATATAGATCCTCGGGAGCGCCAGCCATCGCAAAATATACCCCACAAAGAGCTATGAAGTGCCCAAATAATGGTGATGAATCCAAATATCGACCTAGATTAACAATAACACAAGTGGAGTCCAGATATAAAGGGGCTGTACACCAAAAGTCTCCACTCATCAGTACTACTATCTTTAATACAACACACTTTTCCAAGCGCCAACTTAGCAGAGTACCTAAGCTCAGGACATAATACGGCTTATGTAAGCTGATCAAGTAAGCCACATGGTCGCATAGGCTTGCATTCACATGCACTTCCAGTAGCATTCCATGCATCTAACAACTTCTCAATAGAGATCTTGTACAGCTATATAGTTACTCAAATTTCGTTCTTTTTATTGCATGGTCCTTTGGCGCAATGGTAGCGCGGTTCGTCCTCCCTCTCTCTCTCATATGAATTTACAAAATTCTGATTCCAAATAGTTACTTTCCGGTGGTAAAGGTTCACGGTTCGAGTCCGTGGAGGATCGCTTTTTTGCTCATCAGTCTTCCACATATCTCGAGCAAGTGTACTGTGCTGCTGCACCGTGGTTCAACAGTGATACCCACATATTGGCAGTTAAAGATCCCGTATGTTTGTTTAATTTTGTGTTGCTGATGTGGTGAGGTAGATGCTGGTGGAGTGCAACTTCTGCCTTCTGAAGACCACCCAAAGTCTGCCACACGTTCCATAAGATAACGGTGAACCTACCATGGAACATGCTAGAATCTAATGGGTTTACATATGTGGATAATCGTTTGGAGAAGATATAGGTGTTATGGTGATATACCAAGTGCATGGCTTTTTTTCCTGACTTGCATCTTCCGTCCAGACCAACTATAAGATAACAGCAAATTATTCGTTCATGCACAATAACTGGTTGAAAGTCCAGAATCAATATCAACAGCGTATGCCTCTGACAGGTCACAGATGGTTGTTCCATGAGGACTGTCCAACAGACTACTTTAGACCCCGTCACTTAGTATTGCTGTGGAAGATGGTTCCCGGAATAGCTGTTGGATAGATAGCTATCATAAACAGAGAGCCTCAAAGAGAGTTCTGCTGAAGAGCTTACCTCATGGAAACTGTTTCCACAGAGGTAATCCTATGGGAGGTCATCCTGAGGGAATCTAGTGTGTAGGAGGCTATCCTTAGGAAACTTATCCTATGGGAAATGACCCTATAGGAAGGCAGCCCATTGCATTGATGCTGTGGAAGATGATGTTGTGAAATGCCACCCATGTAAGGCTATCCCATAGAAGTTCATTCTCGAGGAGACTATCCCGCATGGCGCAGTATCATTCTCACAAGCCTATCTGCCAAGATTTGTCACCAAGGCGTGAGAGTCATGGCAGTTATAGAATATGCAAATTCGTCCGGGATTGCTGAGTCTGGGCCAAATGATCTGCACTTAGACATCCTTGAGACCACGATGTCTGCAGCTGTCAACTGAATCATGCTGTCAGCTCTCAAATATGAAAGCATGTGATTCGCTGTCGGCTTCCAGGTGTTCGTCAAAATCGGACATTGCTTTGGAGTTCCTGCTGTGCCTCGCAGAAAGAACCAGATCCACGTCATCCTCGTTCCAAAATCTTCAGCCGCCCAGAGACTCTTATGGTCTTTGTGACTTGTAGACTGTTTGCTCTGAAGTTTCTCGCAGAGTAATAGGTAAGATTGCTGAGGGGGTTGCAATTGTACCACAACATTCATATTTATCACCAGATAACACGGAATGGACACCCAATTTAGCCCACAGGGAATGTGAAACATATCCATGGTCCCATTTATGTATCCTATCCAGAATTGACACGGGAACGCAAGCTGAAATGATCCGAAAAAAAGCCGATTCAACATGTCTCACATGCAGCAATCGACTTGCGATCTTTTCTGGCATTGCGTCAGATATGCATGATGACTCTCCTGAGTCCTTGAACAGCTGTACAAATTGAACGTGTCGCATTTCAAGAGCTAACCGTGATCCAACATATGGTAGGCGATTCGTTGCAAAACGCAAGTCCTCCTGCCAGCGCGGATGGCGTGACGCGTTTTGCCGGGAGCTCACAAGCACTGCCCACAAGCAGTGCAAGGTATCTGGATTTGGCCCACTTACTGCTGTGGTCCACTGTCCGATACCAGCTGGGGTCAATCGCCGCTCGGGACAACGAATCGGTGCCTCGCTTCGGTTGCAAGACGGCGGAAGGTGGGCGACCGACGGCGGCCAATTATCCTTTTGGAACACTGTGGGGGCCAAAAGCGCTCATGGAAGTGAAGGCGAGTTGGTTTTGTTTGGGGCTCACTGTGACGAGTCGTCCAACATCCATTCCAGGGGCTCGGGAGCGGTTGTCTCTTAGAAATGGTCCATCAGGATGCTAGTCAGAATACTCGCTGAAATCCGGCCTGATAATCGGACGACCAGCGAGGCTATGTCTGACACCAAGATTATGACTCCTATAACTTATGACCGATGGCTGGTTGTGATGCGAAGCCTCTGCCCTGCAGGATTTTGCGAGAGATAATGTCAGGGAATATAGCGGGTCATCGTAGAGCGATGGAAAGCGAAGTGAGAATCCTGCTAATCAGAGGACATGAGCGTCAGACAACCGTACAGGCCTTTGACTCGTGCAGGCCGTGTTCCTGATCAATGGGTGTAGAGAGCCAAGTGTTCGGTCCTTTTATCACCAAACTCTATGTAATCCTCGGCGCAAAGGAGTGAAAGATAACGATAGGAACTGTTTGCCTATCTCAGATCTGACAGGATCGACAGGTCGTGTCAGCCCAAACAGGGCAAGATTTACGTTACCTTGACTAACAGTTTGCTGCTACTCCACATCCGTATCTGGTTCCCCACAAGCCTAAATGCTTTGATATCTGGGGTCGGCTACAAACGGGTCCCAACATCGACCCTCAGTCTCGGTGCACGATCTAGACTGCAGGTACAGGATGGGATCGCCCATGCTTAAGAATGGGTCGATCTACTTCTCAATGGACATGTCAGGAGATGATGGGCATCGACACACTGGCCACTGACAACTGACGCCGTCACCGAGGCACCCCGTCGTCACACAAAGCCCAAGTGCTAGCTGACATCAGGCGCCTTTCGAGTCGAACCTAGCTGCGACTTGGCGCAATTTTCGCCCACGCCAAGCAGCCGAGCAAGGGCCGCAGAATAAAAAGGCAAAACGAACTGCCGGCCGTTGCATTTCTTTCTCTCTGACAACATTCGACTCCACAGACGCACATTATCCCGAGGCTTTAGCCAGACGCAGCCGCAGCCGCAGCCGCGATAATGAAGCGCGATAGCACCACGGATCTGCCAGCACAATGGCCGGACTCGAAGGAGGGCAAAGACGAGGAGATTGGGGAGATCAGAGTCTTGGACGATGGCACCCGTAATCTTGTTGGTGCTCAGGACCAGCTTGAGCGAGGCCTCAAGAGTCGCCATATCCAGTTCCTGGCTCTTGGTGGAGCGTGAGTATTCGTCCGGTCTTCATTCAACAGCAATGATCATGTCATTAATATTTCGTATAGTATCGGTACTGGTCTTTTCATCGGTTCCGGCGCCATCCTTGAGATGGCCGGTCCTCTCTCACTTTTACTTGGATGTAAGTCTTCTGCGCCCAGCGCACCCCAGTATATCTATGGAAGCTGATTTCTAAACCTTGACAGATCTGGCTATGATGGCACTGGTGTGGAACATCATGAATAATCTTGGTGAAATCGCCGTCTACCTCCCCCTGAAGGGCGCAACCATTCCCTATTTCGTCGAGCGCTTTGTCGAGCCCAGCCTTGCATTTGCTGCAGGATGGAACTACTGGTATGCATACGCAATTTTAGTAGCCGGTATGTCCTTTCTTTACATTGATTTCCACCTGACATGTCACTCATCTTCCACTTCCTCTGCTGTCATTCAACTTACTCCAGCGAGCTCCCAAGTCTTATGACCGCAGCTCTGGACACAGCCCATAAGCGCATAACCTTCTTTGCTACTTGACATCTAACTTCATCCACTACAGCCGAGGCTAGTGCAGGCGCCATTATATTGGATTACTGGAACACGGCCGTCCCTTCAGCAGTATGGATCGCCATCATCCTCGGCGTCAACCTCGGACTCAACATCTTTGCGGTCAAGATCTTCGGAGAGGCGGAGTTCTGGTTCGCTAGCATCAAGCTCATCACAATCATCGGCCTCATCCTTACCGGCCTCGTAATTATGTGCGGCGGAGCCCCAGATGGTGAGGCTATCGGGTTTTGGTACTGGCAGAAGGACGGACCGATGAAGGAGTATCTTGTCTCAGGAGACACCGGCCGCTTCCTTGCCTTCTGGGCGGCGTTCGCAAAGGCAGGATTCGCCTTCATCACCTCGCCCGAGCTGATTGCGCTCGCCGCGGGAGAGACACAGGCACCACGACGGAACATCCCCAAGGCCGCCCGGCGGTTCGTCTGGAGACTTGCTATTTTCTACGGCCTGGGCGCTTTCATGATCGGGACCATCTGCCCCGCGGACGACCCGCGCCTGCTCAGCGACACGTCCAACGCCACGGCCAGCCCCTGGGTGATCGGTATCAGCCTGCGGGGTATACCCGTGCTCAACCACATCATCAACGCCGCGGTCCTCACGTCCGCGTGGTCTGCCGGCAACGCGTTCCTTTACTCGGGGTCACGTATCCTGTATAGTCTGGCGCTGAACGGGCAGGCGCCCAAGATCTTCGCCAGGACGGGCAAGCTCAAGACGCCCTTTATGGCTATCCTCGCCACCTGGGCTGTCGGTCTTCTCTCTTTCTTGAGTGTGAGCCAGACCAGCGCCGTAGTTTTCGACTGGTTCGTCAACATTTCCACCATCAGCGGCTTCATCGCCTGGATCGTTTGCATTATCACGTACATCCGCTTCAGGAAGGCCATGGACTTCCGCGGCCTGCTGCACACGCTGCCGTACAAGACGCCGCTCCAGCCGTACGCGACCTACTTCGTGCTGTTCGTCCTGGTCGTCCTGACGCTCACCAACGGGTTCGCCGTCTTCTTCCCCAGCCAGTGGGATGTCGCCAGCTTCTTGGCTGCGTACATCACCCTGCCCATCTTCTTGGTTCTGTATATTGGCCACAAGATTTGGTTCCGGACGCCGTTGGCCAAGAAGACCGAGGATATTGATGTCATCACTGGCGTGCGGGAGATGGACGCGTTGGAGGCTGAGGATGTCCCGCCAGTCCCGAAGAACTGGCTAGAGAAGGCTTGGTTCTGGTTGGCATAAATGTTACGACAATCCTGTTGGCATAAAAGAAGAAAGTAGAATACAACTGTCCAGAATACATTACAAACTTTTATACTGTTCATCATCGTACCGCTTCGTATGCACAGCGCCCTACGCCGTTATCCTGCCCAAGCCATTTCCGTTCATATCAAGGTCAAAATACATCAGGTTATAGGCGTTCCCACAACATATCGCCCAGCCTCATCATACAGACATTGTTGCAATCCAACCTGGAAGAGTGGCCATAGGTCCCGGGGACAAGCCCGTGCGTCGAAATGCAGTTCCCGGTTCTCTCCAACGAGTGTCGGCCGCACTTCCCTAGCCGACTTGAAATCAGTTGCTCCCTATTTTGCTGAAGAACTGGATCCTCTGCTGAATGCTGCTTGGCTTGGCAATCGCTGGTGGCTTGGGTGTGACGTCCACCGGCTTCGGCGGTACACTCTTTGGTTCGCTTTGTGGTCCACTTTTTGTTTCGGTCTTTGGTTCGCTTCTTTGGTCGCTCCCGAGATCACTGCTTGTTTCGTTTCTTGATCCGCTTCCTGACTCCACGCCCTTCCCAGCAGTCGCGCCCAGCTGCATCTTCTTCTGTAAAAACCCAAGCTCAACCTGGAGGTCCTCAAGCTCCCGTCTGACTTCGGCTGCCGAGCCGTGTATTTGGTCAAGCTGGTTCGAGCAGCGGTCAAGTTGTGACGTGGTCCGGTGTAAACTGTCCTCCAGCCAGAAACACTCCTGAAGTTCCCCGAGTCCCCTTGCAGATTGAGTTGGTGGGGGTGGTGGAGGGGCGGGAGTTCGAGTGTTGTATTGTAGAGAGCGTAGTGTGCCCAGCAAAGCACCGCTTGATTTGACATGGCGGATTGTCTTCCGGGAGAAGTCAGTGCGCTGTATAGGATTCAGCGCTACTCCTGGTTGTGATGCCCCAATTTGCGCGTTGTCAGCAGCAGCCTGAGCAACTCTGTCTTGACTGCTCTGGCGGAAGAAAAGAGAGCTCAGTCTCCGGACCATGGTTTTTTCTTTGAGTGATTAATGATGAGTTCCAAGACCGACACCGCGGATGCGACCAATGTGTGCTTTAAATTCTCGAAGTAGTGCTCCAGTAGCACAGACCCGTGTTTTATGCATGCCGGTATGCGTGTGATTAAGGTTTGTCTCTAACGTGGATCAACCCTTGTCTCACAGACTTATTCGCCGTCAACTGTTTCAAAGCAGTCTAGTCTGGGCGTCGGACAGAATCACCCACGTATTGTAGTTCATCCAAGCCTTGCCCATCATGCAGTCTCCCGATGCCCCAAACATTACTCGTCGATCGTGCCTTGGAGCTTAGGCTCGCCCCTAGCGCCTGCTAGGCGTCTTCTGGTCAGTGGATGCACAATGGTGAAGTTGCCCAAAAATGTTTTTATCATCGAAGGCAATTTTAGACTTCACGGCAAACCTGTGTGTCTGTGAAAAAGGTAGTTACAACAGGGCATCCGGAAGAAACAGATCTCAGCCACAATACTGACAACAGTGAGCTGTAGACCATTATTTCGACGTTTCAGCATCGGTCTGATGGTCAAAATTCAATGTTCTCGCTCCAGCCATGTCAAAGGAGCGCGGGTGCTTGTCTCAAACTGGGTCTGCGGTGTAAGCAGATCTTTACCCCGGAAACAAGTCCGACAAGACCACTCTGGGCATTGTACAGTCAGCTGAAAACGTGTAATAGGTTGGAACTGTAAGTATTCAGGCGAAAAGTCATCTTGAAGGCAGTGTACGCTGGCTGGAAAGAGCAAGCTTGGATAATGGCTCCTCGCCTTGCCAAGTTTTACATGTCATTCACAGCCAGACACAGTGGAATATATACCCAACTCGAAGCCAGGCCAATGCGAATTGTGTGGATCACAACACCATGAGTATGCTTGGTTAATTTGTTTCGGCACTTGTACACGAAGGAAATTAGAAGTAGTGAGCAGGCGCTAAAAGGATACCTAAACTTTGCGTAGTGCAGCTTTCAGTAGTGCATTAGATGTCTTTATCCACGCACAAGCAACCGCAGAATATTGGACTGGCTGATTACTTATGTATGATGTTAAGAGAGACACATGCCTGCCAGCCTGAAATCAAGCAAAAGATCTCAATGCTACGGAATTTTCACACCAGCCAGCAGTGGCAAGATCCACAGGTAAGCTGCATCTCTGTTCACTTACATGCATGTATGTCTGCAAAGGTTTCGTGGTGCAATTTTCCTGGTCACCTGAACGTGAAGCCGAAGTGAAAAAGGCAGGGCCCATGACCCGGTGGTGAACACAAAGTTAGTCGCCTAGATATTCAATTGATACGCGTCACTTTGCCAGGTCCCGCACAAAAAGGTAACCTCGTCCAGGCATCGCGTTCTTGACTTTGTCCCACAACATCAACATCTCAACTGAACCTGATCTGACTAGGTTGAGACCTAACACTTTATCACAACTCCATCTGTGATTCCATCATCGTGAAGACACCTGTCCCACCACGAACAGCTTCTCAAGATACCCTACCCTCGGTCCCCGCACTACAATTGCGATTGCCACTCATCACAACGGTGGCCAAACGAACACCATGCTTGATCAGGTTGACGGAGCGGTGGGCGCTCCTCCTCCTTCTGAGCGCCAACTGCGTGCCGCTCGAAGAAGCATGGGCATACCCGCGGCCAGCTCCCCTGACCAAGATCTTCCTACTCAGGGAAGGCGCCAGTCAAAGAGGAAGGTGGACTCCGATACCGAGTCTGACGAGGTTTGCAGGACCCGAAACAGGTTCCAAAGTAGCTTTCACTGACGCGAAACCAGTTCTCCGGCAGCGACCAATACTCGTCTACGGACGAAGAGTACTCGAGCTATGCATCCAATGATCGTCAAGCCACCGGCCCAAAAGCCAAACCCGGCAGAACAAACACTGGTCGTGCCCGCAACATGATTTTGCTTCAGGACAGCAAATTCTCTGCAGACCGCACTGACATGCGACTCTGGCACGAGCTGCGCTATGTCAGGTCCCTGTGGTCCCGAGAGAAGGAGAACAAGTTGCATCAGGACTGCGTCGCCATAACTGATGGAGACGAGATCCAGTCCACCAGTAACTCTGTGCTTTGGACTGCATCCTTCGATCGATATGGTGTCCCCCTCAGCGACATATTCACCTACGGCCTCCGCCCACACCCCAGCTACCTCCGATTTACCAGAAAGAAGCTCCTTAGCCCTCAGTTTTGCGACCACCTGACTAGCGTGATGGTCCACCCCATCTTCCAGGCAAACGCTGCTCTGCTCCGCTACGTCCTACAGCTGATCGTGCGCATGCGAGTCGGTATGCACGTGCCACCGATGGGTACTATGCCAGACATGGACAACGTCGACTTGGACCAAGTAAATCTACTAGCCGACATGCTTCTGTTAGAGGAGGACACGCCCGAGGAGCGCATGCTAGTCCACGCCGATGCATATCTCTTAATCTCTCAGAAGCAGGGAGCTAGGTTCCACCCTGACATCGTCATGCTCGAGGACCTGCTCACTGTCAACTTCTCCAACGAGGGATACGAAGACAGTGCACCAAGGGATGACGCACCCTACTCACGATCTCTCTTCTACCTGCAGTTGTGGGATTTGCAGTTCCTTATCAACGTCTTGGATGGCCTTTCATTCCGCACTTCCTACCTCCCCGTGGATAGGTACAAGGCAATGTGGATCAAGGATACGGCCAAGATCAACGATTACATCGCCAAGAAGCTGGACAGCCTGGTTCAGCAGTGGTTTCTCAGCGACGAGAGGAACTACAGGATCCGCCAGAATCTGAAGCATGAAGACCCGGAGAAGCGGCTGTACGACATCCCAGAGGAAGACTTCAACCCCACCTACGCCCGATCCCAATATGTGACTCACAAGATGCGGGCTGTGCTGGAGGGCCAATACCTCGAGGCTCTTTGCCCTCCTCAAGTGCCCTTGACCCAGAGTCCTGTCTCCCAGAGCCCTAATTCTGCCAGATCCGTCGCTCAAGGCCCTGTTGTTCAGTGCCCCGACGCCGAGAGCCCCGTCTCTGAGAGCTCGGTTGCGAAGAGCAATGTCGCGCTGGGCCCTGTCGACAGAGATGAAGACTCTGGAAGTGACATCGACGTGGTGCAGTTTCCGGTGAACCTGACCAGTTCGCCCCGGGAAATACCAATTAGGAGTGTGGAGGAGAACGTCTGCACGAGCACCGCGGGTGTTGCTCTTGATGACCAACAGACATCCCAAGAAACTGAGGTCAAGTTGGAGGCTGAGATTAGCCTTGAGGACATGGACGATGGCAATAATGACGACGATGATAAAGCCTACGATGGAGATGCCGACGAAACTGAAGTCGACGGCGATCACGATACTGAAGATGATGGCGATCAAGTGCGCTCACGGCGCAGAACCAGTCTTCTATCGATTCAGTCCATCACAAGCTCGCGGGATGAAGATGACCAGCAGGACAGAGCTTACAGTCCTGGTCAGGGTCACTTTGCCCGTCGAGGATTGCCTCCCTGTGATTACAAGTGAAGACGGCTCAATTTCTCTCCAAGAGCACTAAACAGGTGGTGGACATCGTGGTACGGTCCCAACCCAGCAACATGACCGCGGATCTGGCACCGGAGATGGGCTACGGACTACTGTGGGGAGCATCACAGGGAAATGGAGGGAGGAAAGCCAAAGAACAATTACGAAGCATAAAAAATTGTAGTGAGGTGCGAGGGTCGAGGTCGATGCCTAAGACAGGCACGAGCAAGAAAAGTGCTGGAGAGGATGTGTAAGGCTTTTGTGAAACTCTTGCAAGCGATCAAGACGGTCACAGGAACATCAATTATCAGGCCAAGGAGGAGTGGAAGATACAAGAGCGGCTGCGTAGTCATTACGGGAGGGTCAAGTCGGTCATGAGACCTCAGGGCCTGGCGTTGATAGCGTTGAATTTCATTTCGAGTGGTAGCTTCTCGTTTGTGCAGCCATTAACCAGAGACAAGCACCCACTCGGGCATTCACCTAAAAATTTGCTTCCACTGGGTTGAAACTACGAGACCGTGCTGCTACTTGTGACCCCACCAACTGCCAGTTTTAATACCATCCCTTCCTGCTGCGAAACGCTGTAAACTTGCAGCTTGTGTTGACACAAGCCACCCTCTCTCCTGGCCAGAACAACAACACCCAGGCGCGACTCGAGGCAGCGCTTGTGACATCTCCCTCGACAGGTAAGCAACAATCTTCCCTCAAAACAGACACGATCCTCTTAACTG
Source organism: Diaporthe velutina (assembly GCA_038088505.1). Lineage (NCBI taxonomy): Eukaryota > Fungi > Ascomycota > Sordariomycetes > Diaporthales > Diaporthaceae > Diaporthe > Diaporthe velutina. The sequence continues at coordinate 30,762 of JBBWSJ010000115.1, read as the reverse complement.
CGTCTGCTCGTCGCTCAGCTGGGCACATCTTGACCGTTTTCCCAGGCACTGTTGTCCCATGCCTCCACCCTCACTGCCCCGCCAGCTACCCACCAGCCAGTGTTTGTACAAGCGTAAATCCCACCCACGACGCGTTCGACACCAGTGACGAAGCATCGCCACACAGCGACCACAATGGATTCCAACATGGATCCGTCCATGGATCCGTCTAGCAGGACAGACAACTCCGCTGGTAATCGGGCACAGCAACCCTCTGCTCTAGAGTTGAATGCAATGCGACTTTATGGTGCCAATTATACCAATCCGGTAAAGGTTACGCCCAATCAGGTTCAGATGTTCGCCAGATGTGACGACCATGGCCGTCGGTACATGGTCTTGGAAAACCTGCCCCTCGACCAGAATTATGTTGCTACCCGCATCAATAGTGGTGCAGAGTTCGCGTAAGTCAACCATTACAGCGCACCCTCTGCGGTGCCCACTTGGATGTAGAGCAGTTCTGGTGCCAAAGTTAAAATGCTGCGTTTATATGTCTCCGTATCAACGACTGGATCCCTTTGTTGAATCAATATTTTGCTGACTGTTTTCACCTTGCAGCATCGGTGGCACCCCTGCGTTCATCAGCAAAACTTTTGCCGACGAACTCGGCAATCGATTGGAGCAGGACGTACAAAGGCAGTACACACAATCGTTGTGGCATGTTGTTTTCTTGCCCGACTCAAACATCTCAAATGCGCCAAGGTTCAACTCTTACAGCGCATCTCCTGTTACTCGAGGATATCCGGTGGCCACAGCTTTTCGGCCCACCCAGCAGAATTCTGTGAACAGTCAGCCAGCTATATTTCCCCAGCAGAGCCACCAGATCAACCAGCAGACAATATCGTCTCAGCAGAACCCCTACATCAATCAGCAACATGTGCTCACCCAGCACAACTCAATGGGCGGTTATGGAAGGGGAAGCTCGTCTGTGGCGCCTTCTCAGCAGTCGAAATTCACCACACCCATGCCTGCTACGTTCAGCAGCGGTGGCAGCTCGACGATAGCGTTTCCACAGGAGCATTTCTACACCCAGACCCCACAGCAGGGCAACTTCCAAGGATTCCACCCGAACAACGGAACCGCTCAGGGCAACTACCAAGGCCAGGGCAACAACATGATGTTCAATCAAAGCAGTGGATTTCCGATGGCATCTCTTCCCCAGGTTCATCGGCCAATCTTTGACAAACATGGCTACATTGTTGGCGAGGAAGGCAACATGAATTCCGGCAACATGTATGGTGGCAACATGCACAACAGCAACTTGTACAGCAGCAATATGTACGACGGCAATCTGTACAGCGCCAACATGTATGGTGATAGTATGGGCAATCATGCCCAATCCATGTCGTTCCAAGGACCTCAGCAGCCGTTCGATCCAGCCCAACAGGCGCAGAATGCAGGGACGAGCAACCTCTTCGATGCGGCCGCCGCCCAGTCCTTTATCTCTTTCGTCGAAGATAAGATGAACCAAAATAAGAATCACTATGATGGGCGTGGCCAAGACGAGGAGAGCAGCCAAGCTCAGGTTGGACAAAATGAGAGAGACCAGGACGAGGGCATCGCATTGGGCTGCACAAGCAGCAACAACGCAACCAATCTTGACAGCCAGCTCCCAGCTCCCAGCCAGGGAGCAGCGCCTCACCAAGTAATGCCCGTCTTACTGCCCAAGAAACTCCTCGAGGCTAGCGAGAAGGAGCCCCACCGCTTCGGCGACAACACGGGGACGAATCTTTGCGACTACTGCGGCCGCGACGGCCACGAGGCCGACGTCTGCCTCAAGTGGGACCCCACCCACTTCGATAAGCCCGTCTGCACGGCATGCAACAACGATCAGCACTCCCTGGACGAGTGCCCTAAGTTCCGTGCCATGACCATTCCGGAGAGGATGGCCCTCCTCCTCGTGAAGGGGGCGCGCCGGCCCGGCGTGCGCAGCGAGTACCACGCGTGGACGCGCTACGCCCGGCACGGCAGCTACACTGGAAATGACGAAGCCGGGCTTCCCCTGACACGGCTGTGCCTGCGGGCCCTCTCGCATGACAAGAAGAGCGGCCCGTCGCTGCAGAACATCTGGAAGATATGGAACTACGCAGACGGTGGCGTGCCGGGCCTGTTCCGCCACCCGTTCGCCGAGTCTTTGGCGGGCAAGCCAGTAGCTGAATTTGACGAGAGCTTCAAGGGCGGCCAACACGAGCTAGATTGGAAGATGCCTATCCCGCGCAGCGTTTCCCGTGTGCCCCTGAACCAAGGCTAGCGTCAGCCGCCGCAAAAGCCGGGCCATCAGGTTCGGAGCGACGGTGGGGAGGATGGAGATGAGACGAGCTCTGAACAGCCGTGCCCGCATTACCTCAACACTGGAGACAGTACGTGTGTCAACTTGGCCTGGTTGTGCAGGAATTACAGATATTTTGTGTGGTGTCATTGTGGTTTTGCTGCCTGCTCGCAGGCACGGGAGCAGATGACGGGACTATGACGCACGACATGCGGAGGAATTTTGCGAAAGCTGAATATGATGTGCGGCGAGTGGCCTCTGTCTACACCGGTGAAATGGGAGAGGCGCCCACTGAAGCATCAATGTCATGAAGCGGGCGGGAACGGAGGCCTCGCCATTCCATGTAAGATAGGACAGAGCCGCCGCAGCTCTTTGCGATATCCGATCGAGATCCTGTGGCATTAGACCGCAGATAGTGAGAATTAATCAGACCAACCGCCCAACAGAGGGCTGCGTGTCGAGACGCGGAAAAAATATGAATGATAGGCAGGTGTGCAGCACGATGACGATAAGTAATGAGTATCGGGCAGGGCTGGACAACAACTCCGGCAACATCTTCGGTCCCCGTGAGCAGTCTGTCCAGCGCAATGGGGCGCGGTGCGGCCTGTTGATCTTTGTTTATGCTATTTGGTCTCACTTCAGCTTGGGACACATATAGAGCGAGAAATTCGACGAGTGTAGGTAGTACACCAAGTGGTTACCAGGATGTAACCGTCGTAGTGAACGTATGGAGCTCAATTGCCGTTCAGGAGGACCTGCAGCGTCTGCGGAAGGACGTGTAAGTCTGCCCAGGTGTCTTGCTCACCCCGCATCCCGCCTTACAGCACCTGGGGGCCAGAAGATGGCACGACCATAAGGCGTGCCACGCGAGGCTTTATGCAGGTCGCCCTTTGGCTCGCTGGCTGGCCGCGTGGCGGTGTTCAAGCCTCGAAGATCCATTCCAATCTACCCAGCCACGCCAGCACATCCCATCTTCCCGCAGCGCAGACCTGTAAGACACCCGGTGTAGGGCCCCGAAATGGTTTAGGTTAACGCGTCCGCGGTGTTGATTGAATGCAATATTAGCTCGTTTTAGTACGAGCAGAGCCTCATTGTTCATTCGGAAACCTCATTCACCCACTGACCCTGGTCCAGCTGGGGAATTGCCCATGCTTGGCCTCCGCAGCCGGTACCAAAGCTCAGCTCCAAGCTACATCTGTACGACCTTGTGGGGTGGGGGGCAGGTCTGCCAACGTCCTTGTCGGCGTCAACCTGTCTCGATTTGCCCGGAGCAAGTCGTGTCAACGCCGGCTCCGTAATGCTCCCTGGCCAGCCTCGTGGCCGTCATGTTGTACTCGGATCAACTTGTCCGTTAATTGTCCGCGGCTCAAGCCTGCACATTGGTGCCCTGCTACTGGAACCTCGGTCAGTTGGCACGCCAAACTTGATGCCATCCAGAAATCACACCTCATATTTCACACTCATACCCAGTCGGACATACTATACACAGGGCTCGAGAAGCTAAGGCAGAAAGCCCTGGCCTTAAGATCATATCGTCTGCATGTACGGACATTTTGCTGCCCTCCTTTTGCCAAGTTGCAGAGGCACGATTTTTGACTTGTCAAGACCTGTCCCACCATTTTCGCGCAGCGCAAAGTGAAACTTGACCATGGACAGACCAGCTGTACTATGTGCATCCCTGAAAGTGAACGATGGCGACTGATTTGCCCTCAATGTATTCCTACCTTTACTATCAAACGCCCTCGGCTCTGTAGAACCTCGCCTTTCCCTGTCTTCACGTGTGCTTCCAGGACATTGTTGGGGGTCCCAGGCTAGGTGGAGGAGAATAACCATGCCTACCTACTTAGTGTCAATGCCCCACACCCGGGCAGTGAGACGCACCTGTGCAGGGGCACGAACAGACAGGGATCTTGCGTGTGGGAGGGCTGACATGGGTGTGTGAATCCTGTGAGGGCCCGCCGAGTTCCTGCCCCAAGCTTGGGCTAATAGTTTGCTCTAGGCTCTTTTCGGGGGTGCCCAGACCTTTGACCCCACGACCGGCTCAGGGTACCTGTCCTCCCGCCCTTCTAAGGTCGGGGCAGCAAGCCTTGGCGCCCTTACTGCTAGCTAGCACTGGGCTGGTCCTGGACGAGAGAAGACGCCCCGGTCGTCTCGTCCACCTCATCGATGTTCCAAGGTCGGTCTACAGTAAAAGATCCCCCGTGGAACCGTGTAAGCCAATGGATTTCTGTGATTTGGTAAAGTGGTCAGTCCATGCCGTCCGGCCACCCACCCCACCATCACGGACTTTCGAGGCGGTACCTTGGTGACCGACTGACTGACTGTGTAACAACCGGCCGCTGTCATGAACTCGAGCGAATATACCACCGCAGACGTCCTCATCTATACCATGTCGCTGCTCGCAGATCTCCGGGTCTATCTCGCGTCTCTGCGCCCATCTCGCGGCTCTCCACATGTATATAACAACGACCGCGCCCATTCTGACAAGGAGTTTTTTCATCTCTGGCCATATTTGCTTCTCCCATAGCCGATTATTCCGTTGGAACCGCCTGTGGTAGTCGATTCTTGAAAACTCTGAGGAAAGCCAAAAGGCTAGCCTTTCTCTGAGTACATCCTTCGGTCTCTGGTCCTTGTCCAAGGCTCCGTCATTATTCGTCTTCCTCTGTCGCTTCCACAACGTCCAATTTCCAATCTGCGTGGCTGTACACCGCCTCCAAAATACCAATCGTGGCCCTCTTGGTGACCATGTCCACAAGAGCTTATCAGGGCTCGACAATTAGGCATGTTGACGTTTTCTGAATTCATTCTCTGTTTCGCATATCTCACCCTCTCCATGCTCTCTCCGTGCCCTCCACGGTCCCCTCCCGTCCCCTCTCCCAGGGTGTGGCCCTCCTTTGCTTGCTTCTTTTCGTTATGTTGTATTTTCTCCATGTTGTCTGGACGTCCCACCGCTCTTTTTTCGAGTCACCGTTGTCCATCAACACCACTATTTACCCAGTACACTCAATCTCAGTTACCATTGAGCAGGAGCACAGTTGTTCAAGATGGTCCGGGGTGGGAAGCTTTCGCTGCTGATAGACCCACACGAGTTTGGCCTTGATTGACCGTCAATGTATCCACTCGCCTCGACCCGAGTATGAATGATTTATTCCAAGGTTTTCATTGTTGCGTCGGATCAAGTGGTAGTCTCCTGTTGTCGGTGTTCAGACTTGCCGCCCGGGCATCCGCCATCATTTCATCTCATCCTGGTTCCTTGGTAATTCGATCACTGCACAAGGCGTCATGGGTTGCGGTATGCACCTCCATCGATCTGACAGTCCTGCAGTGGGAGCAGCTTCAACAATACACGGACCGGCAGCAGCAGTGTGCGAGCTTCAACGTTTGACTTCGATAATGCTCTCGCACGTACTGGCGCTTCAAACCTGACGGCCACTCAGGTGGCGCAGCGGCAGAGAGACATGATGTCATCTCAGATCCAGAGTTTCGATACGGCCTTCAGTGGTAGCATCCCTCCCACCTTGGCAGGAGCCTCTGGCACTGGCACCGCCCAATCTTCTTGGCTCAATGGCATCGGGAGCCAGTTCGCAGCGTATCCAAGCGGACTCAGCGGCGAGCAGCGCAAGGCCTATTGCGAAAAGGTATGTTCCGATGCGTCAGAAGTCAATGAAAGGCTGCTGATTCTCAACAGAAGTGACATCCTCCGAGCTCGGTGTGCTCGCCCAGGGCATCTAGGGCCGCAACAAGCTGGTGTGCATTTGGGCTACCGCGTGGTGCCATGGTGCGCGACAACCGCCAAGCATCTCAGACACAGAGCGTGGTGCATGGCTCCTGGTTTGTGTATCATCCTTTGAGCGACCGTTATGTTGATGGCAATGACGACGTTGCAGTTGTAGCTGTATGGTCAAAGCTTGCCGTCGTCAGTTTTAAGTTTGTTTGTTAGAGGCCGGGCGGGTCCTTGCTCGGACCGGTACAGGGAAGTGGGACTCGGGGACCCGCTTATCTTATCGATCTTATCAATGCCGCGGGGTCCTTCCCTGCAATGATATCATCGTCAACCCCACATCATCTCTCTCGTTCTATCTTGCCGTCTTAGGACGTGAGCATTTGTAATTGGATCAACAGCTACCATTCTAGTATCACGAAGTATTCTGTGATTTGCGCAAGAGCGAGCTCATACCATGCTACAACCTGGTCGAGTTCATGCACGACATGCCTCAATGGCTGGATGAGAGCGGCCAAGTGTCCGGGGAACAGGTTCCGCAGGGGCATCAGTCACTTTCCGCGAAATTCTCGAAGGCAACGTTGGTTCTCTGCAGGACTGAAATTGAGCGAGGCCTCAAAGAGGCCGTTTCAACCAATCACCAGGATGAATTGACCAGGGGCCAGGCACACGAGACATCCACATTCAATCAACGGCTAGCTGCATTTCATCTGACACGAACCGATCGCAGGAGCTTGCCTCCCTGGCAGCCGGAGCAGGCTGGCTCACCAATAGCTCGCCGAATCTGCGACTCTGATGATTTGGAGATCCCTCATAGTCCATCCAGCCTGCACAGCCACAGTTACTGGCTCATGTGGTTTGTCCTGAATTCTTGGTTACATATGAGCGAATTACCTCGGCACCTTCATGAGGCATCCCAACCCCTTTTCACCTTGATGAAGCGAACCATCATCAAACATCCGTTTAGTGGCCATACAGAGACTCACATTCTCCAGATCACCCCGGAAGGCTGGCCGGACGAACCGGCTGGAGCCTGTTTGACAGTATCAGATGTGGCGCGTATGCGGACGAGGAATGGCTGGTGCGAGCAGGAGCAATCTGCAGCCCAAAGATCAATGTCTGGTGACACCGAGACTGGACCGAGGTCTTGAGCACGCATGCATATGTTGGGCGGAATTTGCAGCTCATGATAGTGATCTGGATGGTGCTGCTGCACGCCATTCACCAGTCATAGTCGAGCGTCAAGCCAGGCTCAATGATTTTCGCAGGAAATTGTCCCACTCAGTTGACGCACAAGCCACAGTTGTGCCGACAAGGCTCCGTCTCCTTACGGGTGGCGTCTTGGTTTGTGGCTTGTGAGCCGGAACCCTCCGGACAGCCGTTGATGCTGCAGGAAGGCGACTGTGGGGTTGGTGTGTCCCGTGAACAAATCCGCTAGCGCAGAGGAGTGAGGAATCGACAGCCAGCAGTTCCAACCCGCTCCAGCCTATGAGAGCTTACATCTCAGGCAAGATCGTGGGACTCGAGATCTTTTTACTGTACGACACGTCTCTAAGCAATACTACTTTGTACTTTACTAGCAGCTGCATGATCAAGGAGAGAGCCAGAAGTACTCCACTGGACGAACGAGCCGCTTTTTGAGCCAGAGATAAGAATTTGAATATTGCCAAAGATCTCTGAGGAGCCTGAAGTCGAAGGGATAGTTGCTGACCAAGTTCGAACTTTTAGTTTCGAGATTCGAGAAACTCGAGATTAGCTTCGAGCTTCGAGCTTAAAGTTTCGGGTAGCCCTGTAGTGCACCAGGATCAGGGGTTTCAGTGCGATGACACTGGGCCGCCGTTAGGGGGTCTACGTGTGGGGCGCGAACCGCGGGCATTACTGAGGCATCCATCATCCATTCACACGCTGGGGCTGAGACCCTTCAGGCCAGCCATACCCACTCATGCAGGCAGCTAGGCAAAGGTCAGTCGACATCGCGCGCATTTGCAATGTGACAGCAGGTACCCCACCATCCCTCCTGGGTCTGCACTCAGAATTCTCCTGCTTCCTATCACTCCGGGAGCCATTCCGAGCACTGGACATAACCCACTCCACCTGCCACACCTCCTTGGGACTCGGTCTGGTCTAGATTTCGACAATCTACCTGAATGGAGCTCCCCCATCTGATGGGCTCCATTGTTCTTCTGGCGGTCGACCTTCGAATCCATGCCCAATCTTGCGGTTTCCAGGCAGCGCCCAAGCCAGGAGAGCCTCAGTGGGAAACAATTGGCTGACACATCCCCACGCTTGACGAGTGAGGAAGCTTACATCTGAAAGGCATCCTCATATGATATCCGCGAACGTCACGTTTTGCGACTGGGGACCCTATATCGGCATCAGGTTCAGCGTGTCCCCAAAAACAAGGCAGGGTGCATTGCCTCACCTTTGAAGCGGGAGATTTGGTAACGCATATTGACAAAGCACAATGATGGCCGGCGCCAGGTTTGACAGTCCCTTATCAGAATATGGAATAATTATGCTTGAAAGAGTTCACTAATGTCCGAATGGCCGAAAGAGATCAGCATCATCGCAGGTGGTTTGAATCGCTGCCAAGGCACGCGTTTGTGCGGGCTCCCTCTTCCAAACGGCATTTTGCTGTTCTTCCAGTGCCGCAAGCAATGTCATCAGACCTCAACAACAACGGAGCATTAGGCACCCAATCCCTCCGCTTCTTCTCGCCCGAGCCCGAGGTTCCTAGATCTGAGCTTGAGATGCAATCAGCTTCGGCAGCGTTGTTGTGGGCTAGGCGGCTGAGAGGAGTCTTTTTCGGCTGGGTCTCTCTTTAGAGACCAACGACTGCACTTTTAGACTTTTGGGGAGCACTTCCGGGTTCCCTGGACTTTTTCAAAACCCATGTACGCGGATTGGGTAGCTAGGGGTGTGTGGCTCGTGAGCGCATCCCGGGGGTGGGGCCAACGAGACGACCGCACAATCGTCGGTGGTGACCGGGGGCCGTCGCGCAACACCACCGCCCTCCAACTACGTACAGACCCCGCTACCGAGTTATTCGTCCGCCAGACACGCCCAGCCGTTTTGTCCTCACCGCCGAATTTCCTCCGTCATCCCTTCAGGTTCTGTAGTGGTGCCGATACGACGCCAGAAGGGATAGCCATCGCATGCCTATCCCCCAACGGCTTTCTAGCCCACAGCCGTAGTCTGCCCATCTTTCTGCTGACGACTGGGAGTCCTGAGTCGCGCTGTACACGGCTGGCTATCCCCTGTCATTTGCGTTTTCACATTGGCCAGAAGCCTTCTAGAGGTGTTGTTGTGGTTGTGGCTGAGTACCTAGCATGCACACAATTCAACTCCCGTGCATGAGATGGGGCGTGGCTTTAGGCGTGAGGCACCTCGCCTTACACAGAAGGGTGTTTGGCTCCTGACCCCCTGGTTGACTAGCGTGCTCGGATTCTTCCTCTTCTTCTGGATTGACATTGAACGACAAGGCCGCGTCCCAGCTTTCCACTTCCTGTCCTCGCTTTCCATCAATCCAGTCCTCCCGTTCCTGCTCACCTCTTTCTCGTCTTCCACGATTCAGTTCAAAAGAACGGCATTCCCCAGAAGAATGGATGACAAGATGCTGAGTTCTTTCTTCTCACACAAATCCCGACCGTTCTACATATTGGCCACTACAGCCTCATTCTTATACAAATGACGGCACCATCCATTGTTCTTTCACAGACAGTGACACCTTCCTCTCGTACACTCCTTCTCATAGACAACCCTCCGCCCAAATCAGCCTGATCAACCACGTCTTGCCCTCGAGCTTCTGCTGTCCTTGATCACTCCAGTATCGCCGGATCTGCTCAGGCACCATGTCGTCGACCCGAGCCAACGCTGGTTCATTTGAATCAAGGTAGGCCGGGTGTTCCAGCTGTCTTCTCTTCCGCTATAAGTTTGCTTTCCTCTGCATGTTCCCTTGCATCCTCACGTATTTTACCACCAGGTGTCGAGCTGGATCGAGAGTCGAAATGCGTGCCTTGCGTTGTAAGTCCTCGCCTGTGCCATCGCAGCACACAGCGGGATAGGTGACACAAGACCGAGTGGTCATTTATTCTCAGCCCTCTTCTCTTCAACAATACACTCTGTTTCCTTGATCTCCTGAAGTTTTACAGTCCGCCCGTATCGTGGAGTGACTGGTACCAGGACTGCTGTGAATACTGGTACTTCAAGTTGTTCTCCTTCTGGAGCTATTCCTGGTAGTGGTAGTAGCATTCCTGCCCCATCACAAACTCCGGAGGTACATGGATCGAGTGCTTCGGTGACCTCGTATGCTACCGCACGGCCACCGAGGATGAGTGCATTCGCAACCGTGACACACCTAGTCCTGCCACGGGTATTGTTGCTGGCGGCGACACTGATATTACCACTGGTTGCTGCGCCCCATTTCGCTTCTTGCTGTTCTTCCTGTCTGGTTGAGCCTTGCTCGGTTAAATTAAATTTCTTCGAATTTTCCGGGACTGATTGAGCTGACATAACCAGTAACCGTGGTAGTGTAACTGCTGCCGGTGCCGCGTCGACCAGCGAGCACGCAAGGCAAAGCAGCCTCGACCAGCCAGGCTACGCCGCAGCCCATGGGTCCCAACAGCGGAACAATGCTCCTTCGCACATCCAGCAAGGTCGTCCCACCGGGGCCACTGAATACAAGCCGTCTGTCGAGGACAACCTTTATGGCGTCGGTGCACAGTTCGATGCGTACAATGGCGGGTGTTATTGATCGCCGCTTGATCTTGCACCGAGGGTGCACCAGGGGACTTGCGAAATATTGTCGCCGGGTGGGAACTCGAGCGGTGAGTCGTCAATCATCCCGGTGCACACAAGCAAGCCCCTGATTTTGGTGGCAGTCTTCCTCGCATAGCCGACAATGCATCTTGTGCTATTACCGGCTGCCCGGGTTTCATTGTGGATCCATCAACCTTAGTTTCGGGACGGACCGAGCACTGGACCGTCCGGTCGTGATTCCCGGGGCCAATCCCTGCTCAGCCATGTCATCTCATTTCAGGTCGCCCTGTCAGGGACAGGGCCACCTTTCAGCTCAGAACAAGGGCATCAAATCTTGTATAACGAGTCCAGAGCTCATCTCCTTCGTCTGTTTCTGTACGGTACGTTCGTTTGATGGTAGCGCCGGCGTTTTTCCGTCATGTCGTTGATGGGGCGCGTGGGGGAATCGGATCCTTGGATATGAAATGTTAGCACCGGTGCTCATAGAGAAATCTTTACTCATTTTGCTGTTGTGTTGAAAGAGTAGTAGCGCACAGAGATATTGTCATGACCAAAAGATAAGCAGAAAGACGTTGGAGAGGATCCGCATTCTGTAGTTGAGGGGCGGAGCTCCCTTGCCGGCTTGTCCAATCAATTGGTCCCCGACAATCCCTCCGGCACGACATCGGATCTTACCCCGACCCTAGCCGCCATTTGTCTCGGCCCGGTCAGCAATCGTGTAACGCAACTGCGCAGGGCGCAGTAGACATTTCTCTATCATCTCCTGCTATATATGCAATTGAACTGGTGTATACGTGCAAGGCACCTACTACACACCTGATAATCTTGTGAGCCACAGAACCCTGATATTACTCCAAGCGCCCTGTCTCTCTGCAACACTACCAAGATGAGCAAGATTGAAAGTGTCCTCACGGACAAGGCCCCAAAGCCACTCCCACAGTTCTCGCAGGCAATCAAATACAACGGCCTGGTCTACTGCTCCGGCAACATCGGGCGCGACCCGGCGACCTCTATAGCCGTTGATGGCACCGTTAAGGACAGGACGGTATGTGTCCCCTGACCCTCACCCCTATAATACCAAAACAGATCAGAAAGCTAATGATCATCTCAGAGGCAAGCCCTGAAGAACCTCGAGGCCGTCCTTGAGGCATCCGGCAGCAGCAAGAGAAACGTGCTGAAGGTCAACATCTTCATCACCACCATGGACGACTTCGCCACGATGAACGAGGCATACGATGAATTCTTCTCCTTCGAGCCGAAGCCTGTAAGTCAAACCACCGCGAACAGAGTGAGCGTTACACTAAAACGAGTCTGCTGCAGGCCCGGACGTGTGTTGCTGTCAAGCAGCTCCCATTTAACACTGATGTTGAGATTGAGTGCACAGCGTATTTGAACTAGCAAGGCCCGGATTTAGTTGTGGTATCAGAAGCTGAGACTATGACAGGGTACTGCCGGGATCATCAGCCAAGCTGTGAAAGCCCTTGGACATGTGTGAATGAGTGCGAAGAGGAGAAATAAATAAGGAATGGAGGCCGTCTCTGGGGGAAACAGACCACGAGGAGGATTGACAGGGGTATTAGCAGATCTCAGGGGTCCTGCATGGCCTAGACCTTTTCGATCTAAGATCCGGCAGCTCAAAAAATGTGATTGACGTAATGCGCTACGCATGAAATACCATTGCACTGGCTTAAATTTCCATCCGTCTTACAATCGCCTTTTTTTCACCTTCACAACTGAGCACGAATATCCTAACCAGCCAGCGATGCGATGACCTCAACTACCCAATTGCGCATCTTGCGCACCTCGTTACAATCCTGTCCATCTCCACTGCTGCTGCGCCCAGGCTACCACTACCTGCATACGCCGGCAAGTCAGCGAGCCCAGTCTCGACGCTCACACCAACAACCACCATGCCGATCGCGACTCCTCTCAACGTCGCCACGCGCCCGCCAGCAGTCTCAAAGAGCCACGGAACAATTAGCAGAGGAGAAATCTGACCGCGACGCCCTCCAGCCGACACAAACCACCTCCCCAACAGCCGCCAACCCCCCAGCCTCGACGCGCCCTCCCCCGCTGAGCCTGCCCGACCGCGACCCGGCCGCAAGCACCTTCTCCCACCTCTTCGCAACAGGCAAGGCCTACCTGACCTTCTACAAGACGGGTTTCAAGCAGATCTACATAAACTCAAGACTAGTATGGTCCCTCAGCTCCGCCTCGGGCCTCCCGCCCGACACGCCCGCCCCGCCCGGGCAAACCGCCGAGCCCCCGACGCTCCGCCCTGCCGCGACGACGCGGTCCACCGAGCTCCTGAAGCGCAGGTGGGGCCACGACATACGGCGCCTCCCGCTCTTCGCGATAATGTTCATCGTCTGCGGCGAGTTCACGCCCCTCGTCGTCCTCGCCCTGCCGGGGGTCGTCCCGCTCACGTGCCGGATCCCGCGGCAGATCGAGAAGCTGCGGCGCGCGACCGAGGCGCGGCGCCGGGCCTCGGCCGCGAGGATACAGGACAAGCTGCACAGGCCCAGCGGTGGCGGCAGCAGCAGTAGTAGCAGTGGCACTGATGGCTCCGCCGCCCTCTCCCGCGCCGAGGTCACCGCCCACATCGCCCGCTCCCTGGGCCTCATATCACCCCTGTGGGACCGCCTGCCCCTTTCGGACGGGCTTGTCGGGGTGCTCGCCTCGCGCAGGGTGCGCGCCCACGTCGCGTACCTGGACCGCGACGGCCACCTCCTGTCGCAGGCTGGGGGCGTGCCCGCTCTCGAGGACGACGAGGTCGCGCTGGCATGCGAGGACCGCGGGCTGCCCGTCGTGGACAAGTCGGCCGCTGCGTTGAGGGAGTCGCTGGGACAGTGGGTGGCCCTGGCCGGCGAGGAGATCGATGATTATGCTACCGGAGGTCCTTGGAGCCCTGCGGCGGTGGCCAAGAGGGAGGAGCTCGTTGTGTCGTTGCTCACGGCGCAGAAGTGGCCTCTGAAAAGGGAAGAGCTTGCGGAACTAGCCGGCAAAATAAAATGGTAGGCAACCCAGGCGAGCGAGCAGGCGTCAGGTTGCGGTTCGCGTGCTTCAGACGGTAAGCCGTGTATAGATAGACACATTTGTTTGCAGAGCATTATTGTATATATTCCGCTACATCTCTCCTCACTCACAAGAGCCTCAGAGATGATGGGTCATGGCACAAATTCAGATGTATACGGTCTTGATTATCTATTTTCACACCCTCGTAACGCTCTTCTCTGGTTCTAGCTTTCCCTGTTCATAGAGCTCTCTGATCAAACTTTGTTCCAGACTCCTTTCCATATGGACCCCTGTCCAGCGAGTCGTCGCAAACTATAAGCCGGCCTGCTGTGGCTGTTATTGTTCCCATACCTTCTAAACATCATACTCATAGTAGAACAACAGCAATCAGCCTCGTCATTTTAATCGTCAGAGCGTTCCCACCTAGGCCTAGAACGTTCATTGCCTGATTCTGGCAAGCGTGTCCATTATGTTCTGAACATCACGGGCGGGATCCGATGATCCTGCGGCAGGTGGGACAGCTGGTCCGCGAGGAGCCTGTGGATATGCAGCGGCAGGATACCCTGACATGCCAGGTACACCCATTGCATTCGGCGCACTGTTGGCGGAGGCCGCGGTAAGGTTGCCGATCAATGCGTTGAGATCGACCCCTGCACTCGGGGCGGCTGGAACACCCATGGAATGAGCAGGATGCATGGCTGGAGAGGGTGTTTGAGGCTGGGGCTGCTGTAGAGAGGCAATGATGGTCTGTAGAGTCGCGGCATCGACATTGCCCACTTGGTTGAGCTGGGCGATGATGGTCGTCAAGTCTGGCCCTGCCGCGGGATATTGCTGCGCCGGTGCTGGGGGCTGCTGGTAAGCACCATACGGTGCCGGCGTTCCGTAAGGTTGCGGCGGGTAGCCGGGTTGCGGCGGATAGGCTGGCTGCGAGGCAACGGAGCCCTTGGCCCGTAGAACCAGCTGGGCCGCGATCGGTGGGTCCAGCTCTTGGTACTGGTCAAAACGGACATTGCTACTGGCGGAGCGATCAAACACCTGAAGTGGGATCTTTGCAGTCGTTTGGGCGCGCATATCCAGCTCGACAACAGCATGGACGCCTTCAAGGACCTGCCGCTGGATGACGGCGTCTCGAGGAAATCGGGGGTTCAGGAACATCGCGGTCACCCTAAGACGTGCGTCAAGAAATGCTCTCTGCACCCACTCAACAAAGTCCTTGTGGACATCCTGCACCAGGAGAATCTGAACGTCGGGCACGTCATTTCCGTAGCGGCGAGGTATGTCGAGGTTATCGCTCCCTTGGCGGGAGCGACCGTAGGGGCTCGGGCTCCGACGCCTGTATGCATCGTGTCCGTGTCGTCCATAGGCGTCTGGGGAACGTGACCGTTTTCGGTTGAACGACTCGTGATGGCCACCACCACGATCGCGGTTGTAAGAATCCTGTCTACCGCGATGATCACCACGTCTAGGCGGTGATGGTGACCGACCAGGACGATAATCGTCTCCACGAGAACGACGGCTGTCACGTCCGTCACGTCCGTCATACCGGTCGGCACCCTTGCCACCTCGGTCACGATTTTTGCGATCAGGGGAGTGGTCGCGATCCTTCTTGGACTTCTGAGTCTTGGAGACCTCAAGATCTAGATATCATTAGTGAGGACTCATGTAGAGAAGAGGTGACAAACAACATACTGATCTTGCGACCCTTGACCTCGGCTCCCTGTAGAGCATTCATGGCCGCCTGGGCATCGGTATTTGTGTGATACTGGACGAAGCCGTAGGCAGACTTGAGTGAGATCTGAGCCAATCGACCGTATTGATGGAATAGTTCGAAGACATCGCGCTTGGAGACTCTTTCCTGGGACAAATTTCCTAATCGCTCTGTTAGCAACCTGCACTTGCTGCCTCGATCTGGTGGAATCACTCACCAATGAAGATACGAGACCCATCAGGAAAGCGTTCCCACTTGGCTTCAGACATGTGCTTTCGCTCGTCTGCCAAGAACTCGTCGTAGGTCTGTTGCAGACCAGCTCCATTGTTCGCAGGGGCTTGGGAGGGCGCGGTGCCAGGTGGATAAGCATTAGGATATGAGGCAAAGGGAGGAGTGGGATTGTAAGTGGGAGGCTGCGACATGTGGGCGCCTGGCGCACCGTTGGTGACGCCGAAGGCGGGCTGAGAGGGACTGGCAGGGGGTGCAGAAGAATAAGGAGGGGCATTGGGCAGAGAACCGTGGTGATAGGTAGCCTGAGAGTATGTCTGCTGGGATTGCTCTTGGGTCAGGGCAGGCTTGGGAGGGAGAGAAGGCTGGTCTACATCCATGGAGGGAGGTGACTGGGTCTGGAGGGATGCGGATGGCTTGGCAGGTGGCTGCTCGGATGAAGCCTCGGCCTCGGCTTTGGCAGTAATCTCATCGACAAGTTTCTGGATATCAATGGCAGTTGCATCGGAATCACCCCCCGTGTTCATGTCGACGTCCTCGGGCTGGACGCCGGGCTGCTCATCGCTGGGGACAGCCTTGTCTAGCTTATCGGGGTCTACCTTGTCCGTATCGGGAGATGACACCGACTGCTGGGGCTGCTGGGGCTGCTGGGGTAGGCTGGAAGGATCGCTGGCGGAGGCATGTGGGAGAGCCTCTTGGACGGCTGGGGCAGGTGCAGGCTGGTGATCGCTCTCTGGAGGGACGAGGGCGTCTTGGGCCGTGTCTGCGGTGTGGGATGGCTGGGAGGCTTCTTGAGCGGGCACGCCGGGGGCGGTGGGATCAGCAGAGATAATTTGGGCGGCAGACTGCTCTGGTACACCTGCAAGCTGCTCGGAAATGTTCATGGATTCTGGCGTCTTTGTTACATCTTCATGTTGTGGTTGTTGAGCCTCTCCTTCCTCATCTGCGACTTCGGCCTGTTCCTTGGGAGAATCAAAGGTTCTCGCATATTCATCGTTCTCCGGCTCGAGGCCGGCTGACTCCCCCTGCTGCTGGTGTTCCTGCTCTTGACCACTCCCGTCCTCGTCGTATGCATCGAAGCTGTCGTCGTCGGCTATGCTGACGTCGTGCGACTGGGCATCGTTGCCGTCCGAGTCGGGAGACCCTTCGACAGCAGCAGCGTCGAGGCCGTGCTGGGGAGGGTCTGGGTTTGGAGCCATGGCTGCAGCAGCCGTGCGGAAGGTGGACGGCTCAAGGGGGACTACGTCTGGATCTTCGGCCCGATCCTGGAGCTCTGGGAGGACCTGTGGGAGAGTGTATGTGTTATGCAGAGGGCGCGGCGAGACGGGGCTGAGGTTGGCAACAGCCTCGAGCTTGGGGCTCTCGTTGTCTGTCATCAAGGGAGCGCGCGGCGCAAGCAGGGCAAATGGCCGACAAGGGCGACAAGGGGTTCCTCAGGAAGCAGTTACAGGCCGCAAGGTGTAGAGAGGTTCATGGTGATGGGCGACTGGTGGTGGTTCGAGGGGCAACTAGGGTTGATCAGAGTTGGAAATGGAGTGGAAGGTCCCAACAGGAAGGAAGAGGCTGTGGATGGGGAAACAGATACTGCGCGCGTCTGCTCTATTGAGTGCTAGGCAGTAGAGTTTGCGCTAAAGTGGGGGAGGGGAACCTTGAAAGCTTGAAGGCACTACGGGCCAGCGCGCCCGGCGGGAGGCGGACGGCGGACGGTCGCCTTGTTCAACTTTGGTGCCTAAACCGTCACCTTCGCCTACTGCTAGGTGAGGCAAACAATTGAGAAGAATTGCCAATTGGCTAGAATGCCTCTTCTGGAGGAATCCAGACCCAACAGTTGGCCGCAAAAAGCACGACGCGCACGGAGAAGTGCGGATATGGGTTGGGCAGCGGACTCAACGGGTTGAAAACGTCGCAGAAGGGGACGAAGCTGGGCTCTTTGTCAAGCTAAACTGAAAGGGTTTATCCTCTCTTTCTCTTTTTTTCACGGCTCGCAGACCAAGCTTTGTTCCGCACGAATGACTAAGCTCGAGCAACACGCATCTCTGCCGATTGATTCGGATGGAGTGAGGACTACCTAGAGAGTACATTGCATGCGTGCATTTGTACCGTCTGCGGTGATCTGGTCTTGACTTCCGATCCCAACCTCGACAAACCGGATGGCCTTCATTCGGCATTTGTACAATGATTCCACGATGATGACAAGATCCCTGATGAGGCTTCCCGGTCTCATCTCTCAGCCTTTGGCCCTTCCCTCAGCTATAGAGCTGGCACCGTGGAAGAGATTCGCAAGATACCAAGCCTTCGATGCCTCATTCGACCCTGACGAGTTGGCAGAAGCCAGGAGATGGCGTCAGGCCTTCAGCGAGGACTCTCTGCCTAAGGGCACCACGACCTTTGCCAGATCGAGCGGGCCAGGTGGGCAACACGTGAACAAGTCTGTCTCGACCCAGCGGCCGGTCGGTCACAGAAAGTCAGTCCCTGATCCACCCACTGACATGCCGTACACGATCCAGGACTGAGACCAAGGCAATCACCACCTGGGCCGTGTCGGAACTGAGCCAGGTCGTGCCGAAACTCATGCGCCCTCTGTTGCGCTCCTCCAAGAACTATGTCAAGGGCAAGGACTGCATCTCGTTTCAGGCACAAACAAAGCGTGACAGAAACGCAAATGCCGAGGAGAACCGCGCCAAGTTGCTGGAAGAGCTGCACAGGATGTACAGCGACGCTGTGCCCGGGGACACAAGTGTCGAGAAGGTGCAAAAGCACAAGGCATTGTAAGCTATCCTCTTTAGTCCAGGAACCATGACAGACTGCTGAACGCCGACCAGGGAGAAGTCATTCCGGGAGTCCAGACTGAAGGCGAAGAAGTTCCAGAGCTCGAAGAAGCAATCCAGGAAGGGCGGAGGTTCCGATTAGGAGATGGCCTCGGCTTCAAATTAGTGAATCACCAGTGACTATTGCATACATCGATAGATCGATCCGGCTCCTCCAATGCATGAGGCGGTTGTTAGTTTAGACCAAGACGCTAGGATGGGAGCTCTCGATAGGATCCAGGGGTCCAGCTTTGACAGTTACTGTAGTTGACCTGGGCAAGACAGCTCCTGGGACGATAGGCCTAATGGCGGGTTTGTCGCCTCAAGACAAGACACAAGGAATCAATGTTAGAGAATCTGCAACTGTTGAAGAAAGCACTCCTTCGCGGATCGATGGATCGAAAATGTGGATTGGACATTGGTCGCGGTCAGGCCGATTCCTTCATCGCACCACAGCCGAGAGACGTTTTGCTTTGTCTCGTTGATTGGCTCGTGATAGTGAGGGGCAGCAGTCCTACAGATAGATAGATGGCCTGCAGCTGACGGAGATCTGACATTATGGGCAATTGTGAACACTACTACAACACGACACGATACGACCTACAAGACCCCCCCCCCCTGCTAGCAGTTCTTTCTCCTAGGCTCAACGTCTTTCGCGATCGACTGCTGGTATATGACTCTGGTAAATGCGGACGAGAAAAATCGATTAATTTTTCACCCCTCTTCGTATAACCCACGAGCAGCCCAGCCCAGGCTCCCAGGCCATCCCAGCCAGCCCGACTCGATCGCCTTCTCCCGGGATAAAATAATACGGAGACGCTGACCCACAGCCTCCTGGGGCCTGGCCACTTGTTTCTGCAGGACCCTGAGACTGCGCAATCTCACCGTCTCAGGAGATATCGACGACGACAGCAACAACGACACGACGACAGAGACAACAATACCGACCAGACACCATCACCACTGAACTGCAACACATTTGTCATCATTGCACCGATCCCAGCGACCAGCCGACAGCCTCGCCCATCGCCCGACGACGACCTCGATTGCGGGGCACGACCCAGACCGGTCTCTTCCAGTCCGCCTCTGCCGCGTCCGCGGAGCTCACACCGACAGTCTGGTAGAGAGATTGTACACAAACACGCACCCGCGCGCGCGCACTACACACGCAACCCACATACACACACACAATGGCGGCAGCGGTCCAACAAGCCGGCGCCAATGCCGGGCAACAACCTTCAGTCCAACCATGCAGATACAAGGTCGGCAAGACATTAGGCGCTGGCTCATACTCGGTGGTCAAGGAGTGCGTGCACATCGACACAGGGCGGTACTATGCCGCCAAGGTCATCAACAAGAGGTTGATGTCGGGGAGGGAACACATGGTGCGCAAGAACCCCTCTAGTCGCTTCGTCTCCTCCGCCCGCCTGGCGTTTCTTCGGATGATACTAATACAGCCGCGCCCTCGCAGGTCCGCAATGAGATCGCCGTGCTCAAGAAGGTGTCGATGGGCCACCAGAACATCCTGACGCTCGTCGACTACTTCGAGACGATGAACAACCTGTACCTGGTGACGGACCTCGCGCTGGGCGGCGAGCTGTTCGACCGCATCTGCCGCAAGGGGTCGTACTACGAGGCGGACGCGGCGGACCTGGTGCGCGCGACCCTGTCGGCGGTGGCCTACCTGCACGACCACGGCATCGTGCACCGCGACCTTAAGCCCGAGAACCTGCTGTTCCGCACGCCCGAGGACAACGCCGACCTGCTCATCGCCGACTTTGGCCTAAGCCGTGTCATGGACGAGGAGCAGTTCCACGTGCTGACCACCACGTGCGGCACCCCGGGCTACATGGCGCCCGAGATCTTCAAGAAGTCGGGCCACGGCAAGCCCGTCGACCTGTGGGCGCTGGGCGTCATCACCTACTTCCTGCTGTGCGGCTACACCCCCTTCGACCGCGACAGCGACTTCGAGGAGATGCAGGCCATCCTCAACGCCGACTACAGCTTCACCCCCGTCGACTACTGGCGGGGCGTGTCCGACGGCGCCAAGGACTTCATCCGCCGCTGCCTGACCATCGACCCGGCCCGCCGCATGACCGCCCACGAGGCCCTGCAGCACCCCTTCGTCGTCGGCTACATGACCGGCGACGGCACCGACAAGGGCGCCAACCTCCTGCCCACCGTCAAGAAGAACTTCAACGCCCGCCGCACCCTGCACGCCGCCATTGACACCGTCAGGGCCATCAACAAGCTGCGCGAGGGCCAGGCCGCCGCCGGCCTCATGGACGGCGCCAGGAGCCAGGAGCCCGCGAGGGGCCAGGCCGGCCCCGGTGGTGCCGCTGCCAAGAAGGAGGACAGCGGCGTCAGCATGGTCAGCAGCCGGGGCAACGACTCGGGCTACGCCACGCAGCCCGACGGGGACGTCGCCATGGGCGAGGCGCCGCCGCTGGCGGCGAATCAGGTGCCCGTGAGTCTGAGGCCGGGCATGGAGGTGAACAAGGTGGTGGAGACATCTAAAGGACTGTGGACGCCGCCCCGGAGATGAGGAGAATGACGAGGGAAGCCAGAGGCAAGTCTGAGCAAGCGGGCGTGAGTTGACTGGAAGGCAGCGGCGAGGGAAGGGAGTGGGGGATTGGGAGGAGAGCTCCAGCGTTTTCAAAGAGATGAATTCATTTCATGATATCCGAATGTATCAAACCTATACGATGCATTTCTTTTGGTATATATCTGGGTAGACGGGACAAACCGACGCCTGAACATGTTCAAACTACGGGTCAGGAGTTACGCAACACATCCGATTTGGGAGCTGGTAGAGACATGCAGCATTTGTCAAATATCAGTCATTAGGACAACCGGCTGCAGCGGGCTGGTGCAGTATCAAGATGTTACCGACGAGGCCTACATCTGCATTGTCCTTGGAATAGGTGCAAAGTTGACTGTCACGATGAACCCATGTCAGCTACTCGTAGACACCTATCATCTGGGCACCGTATTTGACTATTGTCTTGCATGAGGTAAGGCTTAACAGATGTGCATGATCTCTGTTTGGTCAGGCGTGGCCACATATTGACTACGTCGTTGAACGTATTCCTTGCGTCAACCCAAGCTTGGTCCTCCGGACGCACTCGCCCGGAGTCCAGCTAGTCGAAACGTAGACCTTGGAGATCGCGATGACTCGACAATCAGGTAGGCTGGTAAAGAGGACGTCATGAGCTCGGGCTGGGCCAAAAGCAGCTCAAACAATGCTCAAGCCATAGAAGGGGGGCGGCTATCACATAAACTAAGCCCTGGCGGTGGCTCCGTCATGGGGGGGCCAGTCGAGGCCATGAGGCCAATGCAGATAACATCTTCAACCCCAGATTCGCCCACAGCACTTCTTTATCTAAATACCAAGAACCCGTTCATAACCGTGTCGCGTGGATTATGGGACAAAATCAGGGACCGCGGGAGGAAGGCCCCACCAGTCATCAAAACACACACGGGGGCCAGGCCTGCCAGGAAGCTGGCTGGTTCTCCAGGGGAGAACTTGCTGGGCGGGCAGTCCGGGGCCCGGGAAAGACGGCAAGCCCGCCCGTTGAGCTGAAAATGAGCTCGACACCCGCCATGCCGCCCGAGGAAGCTCGCCGAGACCCGCCATGCCCAAGCCCACAAAAGTGACGTACACAGTACGTTAAAGATTTGCTTCTTTGTTCCGGGGCAGCAAGCGGATCTTGAAAAAGGCAAATCACCCTCGGTTCCTCGGCCTCTGGCTCGTCTCTGGGCCCGATCGCGTGGTCATCGCAGCGCCGCAGGGAGGAGGGCCGCAGGGCCGGAGCCGAAATGGAAGGCTTCCGGGCGGTCCCACCGGCCAGGAGGGTAAGGGAGGGGATCGAAAAACAGAAGCTGGTCGCGCCCGGCGGTGGTCCGACGAATCCGAGCAGCAAGGTGACCAGACCCTCGCACAACAAGGTTAAGTCTCTGGCGCGATATTAGCTAACCTTGCCCTGTCTGCCCCTGGCCTGCAATTGCAGCTAATAAGCTTCTTGTGTGATGATTCGCGTTGATAATCGACCTGTTGCTGAGATACATACTATACGCATGTGATCCCGGCCCGTCAAGCTGGCAGAGGACAAGCCCGGGGCTCCCGACCAGCCCTCTCGGGCGACTCCCAGTCATCCCAGTCAGCTCGGCAATCAGCCTGTCAGCCAGCCCAGGCCTAGTCGCGTGTGTGCGAGAAGTGGCAAGCTGTGACTGCGTCTCTAGGTGCATTCTGGATGTAGAGGCTTGACTCGACGTTGACATCGAGTCGTTCCAACGCATCATGCTTTCGCTGCATGCAGTGTTGTTCTGAAGCCCACGGGCCCGCTGAAGCTCATAGCTAAGGGTCCAGACTAGGTCATGCTCCTACATGGTTGTCAGTTCATCCGCCCTAGTACCCAAACACGCGAGGCCTACGGGATTGACGGGTCCTGGTCGAAGCCGGCCGCGTGGTGTCAGGTATGGGCATCCTGACTTGTTATAGTGATAGTGGATGAGAAAATGTCAATCTTAAAATTGCCATGTACGGAGTACATGACGGGAAAGCTTGAGGAAGCAGTCGTGTGGACTGGTCCACGGAAATCTTCGCGCCTCGGACTCTGTACCGAGCTGGCCGGCGTGTCGGTCCATTGTCAAGACCCGCCTGCCAGATAATCTTTTCACGCTGCACGCACACTGGCGCTAATGTGGAGATCCTCGTCCGACGACAAGGCGAGATCGAGATCGAGGTGTTTGACCTGGCAGTGCCCGACACAGCGCGTAGCAGGAGGAACGGGATAGACGGTTGGCTTGTTAATACGTATTCGTGTCCCAAGATGTTTTCGCAGCAAACATTTTGTACATCGACAAGTTGGGCTGCGGTGTTCGTCTTGCGTATCCGCCGTATTCACCGTATGCCGTATTGGCCCCATGCCGTCCCAGCCGGCACATGGAGATCTGCATGGCTTGGCTGGTGTCTAACACCGCCTTCCTCACTCAGTCCCAAGAGATTAGCCGCAGGCGGTATCTCTTTGACGCTGCAGCCAAGAGCTGACACATACCGTACAAGCTACGATGCTATACGCTGCGAGCCGGAGCACTGCAATGCCGCGCTGTCTGCTGCAGAGGCGAATACGTTAACGAATTCGCGACCGGAGTGGGTCACATAGACCGAGTGGAGGAGCCCGCTCGAACGTCGCAATTGACCGATCCGCAGCCACTTGCAAGAATCATCCGACCGACTTGATCGGGGTTAGATCGGTTGGGCCTGGGACCCTTGCACTGTTTCCGTGTGAAATGTGGGCATGATTTGACTGGTGGTGATGGCAGCTCGACGTCTGCAGGGCCAAGAGCCAAAGCCTCTTACAAGGCTTTCAGTCCTTCTTCTTCCTCAGCTTGTTGCTTGCTAGCTCGCCCTGGACAAAGACAGCAAGTCATCATCGCATCAACGAAGCTATCTATTTCCCGCCGGCGATAGTGAGCAATATGGCAGGCCAGTCCATTCCTACGGTTCAAATTTAGGTTGTCGAGTTGTGCTAGGTGGTCACCAAGTCCAATGCCTGGCCGTGTGGAGCTTACCGTCGTGCCACCCTCAAACCGCAGGATGGGCTGGCTGGTGGTGTGCAAATGTATCGGTACCTAGGACCCACCCGCAGGGCGACAAGGCCAAGCGCTGGAGTTTCCTGGGGCGGTCCCTTGGGCGGTCAATCGAATTGGGAATCGGGCACGGAACCGGGATTCGGAGGACAGTAAGCTTCGATCCCATCCAGTCCGCCGTCGCCAGAAAGGTTTCAGCTGTGTCGAGGGCCGATGCTGATTAGGTTTTGCGGCTTGGGTCGAGGCACGCCGCAAAGCTGGGATGAAGGTTGCGACAGCCGCGCCCGTTGGTGATTGCTTCGTTTTCTGATCGGCAGCAGGGTCTATTTGGTCGTACGACTCCGACACAAAGGTGCGAGTGCGATGGCCCTGCAGGGCGGGTGCCAGTGTGTGACGCCCAACGGTGGCTGTTTTCTCCGGCGAGAGGATGCGAGTGTTGGAAATCCCATGTCTTGGACAGATAACATGTGGGAATGGGGGAAATGAGGTGCAGCGAGGAAGTGGCTCCTCCGGTCTGTCTGTCTGCGCCGTGTTTCCTGTGCCCTGCCTGACTGGGCTGACAACCGACGACACCAACCTCGGGGGCGGCTCTGCTGACAATGCGGCGGGTGGTGATCCTGCCGGGGTCTCGGAGTTTCTGGCGGATTTTGCGCACCAAGATTATGTCCGGGTTTGTGCAAAATAAATCAGCCCAAAGAGGAACTAGGAACTAGCATTTTTGCTTAGGGCAGTTAAGATGAGTGAGTGATTGACCGACGGCCTAGAGCTCAGACTTTGCTTTTGTCAGCAGAGGCAGCAGCAACAGCAAGATTACCGTTGCTGTGTCACCCTCGCAGGACTGGAGTGGCAGGTCGGACACTTTCCGGGAGACTCGGGGCCCGTCCTGAGGCCCCAGTCTGCGCCAGCCCTGGGAGGCAGCTTTTGGGATGTGTCACCACTGCGATAGTATGGCGTGGAAGCGAGTGCTAGAGGGCTTGGCAGAGTCAATGAGTGTTTGACGTCAGGGCAGCTGTAGCAGCAGATAGAGTGTCTTTGTGCTTGCTCGTGCGTGATGTGGGGAAGAGGGAAACGGACGACCGGGCTGGGGATTGTCTGGTGTTAGTTGTCATGTCAGACGAAACAAAATATCCTCATCGGCGTGCTTTATTTTGCTGTGTTGCTTATTGCCGCGTGCTGATCGAGAGACTCAGACGGGAAAGAGGCTGGCAAATGATGGATGGGATCAGGATGTCAAGGATTGTCAAATGTCAAAGCCTGACCTGGGCACACTCTTCACAGCACACAGAGAGAGCTCGCGTGCCCATCGGGCTCGGAAGGCACGGATGGGCCTCGAAGCATTGCACCGCTGATCCCTGCACCCACCCGGCAGACGACAGCTTGGGGAGGGAAGGAGAGGCAGCTTGGAGAGGGAAGGCAGGAGGGACCCCAACTTGCAAGGTGACATCAAGGGCCAAGAGCCCGCCTGGGTCCAGGGTACAGGCTCTGCAAGATTTGCGCGCCTTGGTACCCCATCTGACCCATCATGAACCGCTCAAAAATGTATCTGCGCAGGGTGCCCCTGCCAGATCGCCAGCCCAAAGTACCGATACCACCGGCGCCAACAGGAGCCAACATGTGCCAACCCGCCAGCCCGCAGCACCTGCACCAGCAAGAGCAGGAAGGGAGGACAAGGGCGAGCCGTAAGTTGAGGCGTCAGTGAGTGAAGCGCTCGCGACATTCGGGCACTTGGATCCGCCCGACTTCTGCTTCTGATTAGTACACAAGTGCGTCCGTCCCATCTGGTCTGGACCATATTTGTCTTCCAAGGTTGTTGCTCTGCTTCTGCTGGTTCACTTTCATAATAAAGGATTGCCCTGCCGTCGAAACTTCTCTCCGACCGTCCACCTGTGTTGTTCTTACCTTTTCTGCGACCCGCTTAACACACACTTAGACACACAAGAAGACCCTGCCTCCTTGTGTGCCTGGTGTTGCCTGCTTGCTGTGCCGTGCGGGAGTCTCGGGACGACAGGGACGATAGGAACCGGCCTCATCCTCGCCCCCGACCATCCATATCCACAACCACACGCTCACATATTATCCTGCCCTTCCCGGCTTCGACTCATCCTGTGTCGAGTTTGTCCTCGCCGTTGCTCCGTATTGCGATTTGCGTTTGCGTTTGCGCCCCCCGAGTGTCACACCCTGTAGACCACCTTCGACCATGATATATATGAGCAGGCAATAGCGTCATCCGTCTCCAACACAGCCATCGACCTTCTCGCCCACTCTCCAACCCCTCCCAAGTACCGGTCCCGCCACCCGCCGGGTCGCTGCTAGTCCGCTCCTCGCCCACACCCTCAGCTCGGAACAGGCCGTCGCTGCAACAGCAACAATGCAGGACATCAACTCGTTCCTGAGCCAGGCCAAGAAGCCCAAGTTGCACATCCCGCACCTGCAATGGCCTGGCGCCCTCAGCATCGCCATACCCGACCAGTTCCGTCCCGCCAGCAGCAGGAGCAAGAGGAGTCGCTCTAAGAAGCCATGGAGGCAACCATACCGGGACTCGACCAGCATCACGAGGCTGCAGCGCTCCTTCAACCCCCTCGACGGTGTGCGCGCCATCCAGCGCCATAGGTTTGGCTGGCTGGACATCCAGTACCCCGCCCTGGCTGGCTTCATGATCTTCTCCCTGTCCATTGCGCCGATGCCCATATTCGTCAAGATCGCCGTGCCAATCGTGTCGCTTCTCGTGTGCTTGATGCCCGCCACCAGACAGTTCTTCCTGCCGTCCATGCCCATCTGGATATACCTGCTGTACTTCTTCTGCAGTCGGTGAGTTCTCTTCTTGCCCAGTACCGGCGGCAGTCTCCTAGCGCTCTCATCAGCTAACAACGAATCTCCCACAGCTTCATCCCTGTTCAATACCGGCCGCACATCTGGGTGAAGGTCTTACCCGCCCTGGAGAATGTTCTCTACGGCGCCAACCTGTCTAACATCCTCTCCGCGCACACCCACCCTGTCCTCGACCTGCTCGCCTGGCTTCCCTACGGAATTGGCCATTTCGGTGGTCCCGCGGTCTGCTCCCTTGCGATGTTCATCTTCGCCGCTCCCTCGACGACCCCCGTGTTCGCTAAATCCTTCGGCTGGCTCGCTCTGACCGGAGTCACCATGTCGCTGGTGTTCCCCTGCACGCCGCCGTGGTACGAGAAGGAGCATGGTCTGGAACCCGCCCGTTACGGCATGCCGGGAAGCCCTGCCGGCCTGGCCCGCGTCGACCAGCTCTTCGGCGTCGACATGTACACCACCAGCTTCACCACCGCGCCCATGCCCTTCGGCGCCTTCCCCAGCCTGCATGCCGCCAACGCCACGCTCGAGGCCCTCTTCATGAGCTTCTGCTTCCCCCGCGGCCGCGCCTTCTTCATCATGTACGTCGGCTGGTTGTGGTGGGCCACCATGTACCTCAACCACCACTACGCCGTCGACCTGGTCGGTGGTAGTCTGATCGCCACCGCCATCTACTACATCGCTCGCACGCGCTACCTCCCCCGCCAGCAGCCCGAGAAGCGCAACCGCTGGGAGTACGAGTACGTCGAGGTCGGCGAGAAGCCCAAGACCCTGGACGAGGAGTACGGATACGTTGGCCTCGGCGGCGAGTACGGCATGGGCTTGCTCGAGAGGAGGAGCACGCACCTGAGCGAGGACGACGAGTGGACTCTGGGCAGCAGCTCCAGCTTCTCGACCTCGTCCTCTCCCCGCACCAGCACCACCAGTCCGACCCTAATGTCTCCGACAACGCCCACCGAGGCTGACTTCAACCACGTCACAATTCCCATGAATCTCAACGGCCAGCTTATGTGGGGTGCTGGCGAGCGCGGCTCTGCGAGGGACGACGAGGTTGCGGAGGTCGTGGTCATGAGGTAGTTGAAGTGCGGAATTCGATGGTCGCATCTGAGTCCTGGACGTGCTGCCCAGCGCCAGGACCAGATCCTAATGACTAGTCGTCTTGTCTTCACCTTTTTGTGATCAATTGCGGACCCTGGCCTAGCCGGTCTCCGATCAGCCGCCCATCGCGCCGCTTGGCGGCCGCCTTGGCTTAGGGGCGCTCCTTCAGCCCTGCAACGACACCTCGGCAGCAACCGAGCTCAGCCGAGGAAACTTCTGCAGTGATGGTCGCGCACTGGCGGACAGCCACTGTCACGCCTATCTGAACAGTTCCACCAGCGCCCTGGTGTTGAATCAGAGCGATGTGAACAGAAACCCGGTCCGGTTCCTTCGCTATCGATGGTGGCCAGCAGTGGATTACCCGCTTGGGGTCCACGGGGTTCCAAACCCCATCACAGCTCTGTTTCTGCGACTCTCGCTTCAGATTAACTTGATACCCCCCGCCAATCTCGGGTTATTTGTGTGCGGACGACGTCCTTCGAGTATCTCTACGATGCCCGGCACAGCCTCCCGAACATGCCCTTTTTGGACAACAGCAAACAGCATTTGTAACGGCGTTTTGTAAAGCAGCGCAACATGGCTTTGGAAATTTTATGGGAAATGAATTAGATGAATGAGTAATGGGACAGGACCACGAGGAGCGGTGGAGGGGAGCTCCCGAAGGTTTAGGAATGGCCTTGGGACGTGTGTCAGGAAGATGATTAGTACGCTTGCCCCAGCATGGCTTCCTCGCAGGAAGGCCCCGGCGTGGCAGTATTATGTAGAAGTAATAGGCGCAGTAATATAATGTGAGAGGAGAGAGGAATGAATACAAAAAATCTCTACTGCTACAAGTCCCTTGATTAGTGAACACCAGTGGGCCACGAAGGTGTCTGAATCAGTCCGAGTGGCGCAAAGGGCGACAGCGGAATTTCAGCCGCGGCGGAGTCGTGGTGTAGGGCAGGCAGGTGGGAAGGTAGGGGCGAAAGGACGAAATCAAAGAAGCCGAGATAATTCAGTGAGAACGAACCAAGCCATGAGAAGTTGAAAAGAACACAGAGAAGGCCTGCCCAGAGCCAGATACACGAGCGGCCAGTCTTGTCCTTTTTACTCGCGACACATACTAGCTCACCCAGTCTTCCTCCTCCGGCGGAGCACCGCGTACCCGCCCGCGCTCGACCGGACCCCTTGTCCGCGCATCCCGTGTCCGATCCTTCTCTTCCGGGAGGGCGTGAGAAGTGTGGGTTGGTGGTGCGCAGCCACAGTTGTCGCGTTCCTTGGACCTATCGGCGGGGTTCCCGCGGAATTGGTCTCCCTATATTTAAGCTTTTGCGTGGAGATAGGCTAGAGATCTGCTGTGGGTTGGGAGGAAGGAATGTAAGGGATTGTGTCGATCGGGGCTGACTGTTGTCGTTACCGGCATGCATGCGGCCGCATGGGTGGGTCCAGTCCGAGGCGATGGGCCCGGCTGGCTGCCTGCGCCATGATTAATCCCGGAACGCCATGTGTGCTCTGTTCATTTCAGCGTCGCTGAGGTTGTATTATCTCAAATTGAAACCGCAGGCCGCAGGTCATGAAGATTTCGTTTTAGTGAGAGTAGTTGCAATAACCAACGCGAGTTCCTTTCCATGACACAGTGGTGTTGCTATGTGAATAACAGAAGAAGCGTTGTAAGATAAATGAGTTACTGAATAATAGAGTGGAGTTAATGTTCTCGTATCCTTTGAGGAAATTGCTGAGTTATGTAGCTTGAGACAAATAAATCTTTCTTCCAACAACCCCCCCCCCCGAGCCTTTTACCTCAACATTCTTCTGAACAATGTGTAACTTTACCCAAAGGGGTTTCTCTTCTGGCTCCAAACCGTGTCTAGCCATCTCGTATCCCCTTGACTCCATATGTCCTGCTGCGTTCTGAGATGCCCCGGTCTCAAACATTCTCTTCTTCCACGAGAACTCTACGAAACCCAATGCACAAGAGGCTCTGCCGGGCAGGCTTCCAAGAAGTCACGATACGCATCAATGATCTCTTCCCTTTCCTCTCTCGATTCGTTATCGAATCTGTCCAGGATCCGAAAGCTCTCTTGGGATCCGGGCTTTGGCCTGCAGAAAATCACGTCGGCGCGGTCCTCAAAAAGGGTAGATGGCCGCCCTCCATAGGCGTAGTCCCCACAGGCGATAAACTTCAGTAAGGGAATCCCATCCAGCCTGTTACGGTGCTACTAATAAGCCTGGGTAATAACTTATTATTACGTAAAGAGAGAAGAATTAAAGGTTTACAAATTATAGGTAAAGCTACAGTATTTATATAGTAGGTTATTATAGTAGGTATTATAATAATACCCCTTTTTTAAACTATAGTTATCCCTAACTACGGGTTATATATAATATAATATTAATTATTTTAGTTTAAATAAAAATAGTTTAAAGCTAGTTAGCTA
Organism: Diaporthe velutina; assembly: GCA_038088505.1. Taxonomy (NCBI): domain Eukaryota; kingdom Fungi; phylum Ascomycota; class Sordariomycetes; order Diaporthales; family Diaporthaceae; genus Diaporthe; species Diaporthe velutina. The sequence goes on along the minus strand of JBBWSJ010000115.1, from coordinate 293 downwards.
GTATAATACCTATATATTAATAATAGGCTATAAATATAATTTAAAGGGTTATAGTTTATATATTATAACGCTAGTAGCCTATTTATAAAATACTAATAATTTAGTTTTACTTTATATATAAATTATTATATTAATTTCTAGGTAATTAGATTAATAATATTAATACTTATATTATAAGTTTAAGCTTATATCTTACTTCCCTTTCTTTTATAACCTATCCCTCTTTTATTTATATTTTACTAGTTTTTTATTTAATTATTTAAATTATTTAATAAATTAATTAAAATAATTAA